>PISX010018558.1:0-40353 GCA_004024625.1 Mellivora capensis
AGGAACTACAGAACACTCATGAACGAAATCGAAGAAGACGTAAAAAGATGGAAGACCATTCCATGTTCTTGGATCGGAAGAATAAACATTGTTAAAATGTCTATACTACCTAGAGCAATCTATACTTTTAATGCCATTCCCATCAAAATTCTGCCAGTATTTTTCAAAGAGCTGGAACAAATAATCCTAAAATTTCTATGGAATCAGAAGAGACCCTGAATCGCTAAGGAAATGTTGAAAAACAAATAAAACTGGTGGCACCTCATTACCTGATTTCAAGCTTTACTACAAAGCTGTGATCTCCAAGACAGCATGGTACTGGCATCAAAACAGACACATAGACCAATGGAACAGAGTAGAGAGACACATGTGCTTCTATAACCACACAGTCTTTGATTTTTAAATGGCCTGATCAAGCAGTCACACCTAAATGTATGTGCATGGGCCAAAGAAAAGGCTCTATTCCGAAAAGCCCGGAGACCAGAGCTACTTTTCACCTGTCAGGGCCCTCCCTGTTTCAAGCTGGTTTGTAATGCAGTGGCTGTTGCCTTATTTTAAACTTATAATTTAAAACCATGATGGTGAAATTGGGATCAAGCATTTGTGGAAGCAGAGAACCCTGGTTTTCTCAGAACCACAGAGACAGTGATTGATGAAAATGAGTTCACACATTCCCCCTCCTGGGATATGTGACTGTTAGTTGAATTACTCTGTGACACGGGATTTCAGTGGCTCTGGACAGTAACACCCAATCACGAGCACGCCGGCCTTCTGTCCTTCTTCAGTTGCATTTCCACAGAACTATCTCACCTGCCACCTTGAATTTGTGTTGCAATTGGAATTATTTCAGATTTGAAATTTTGTTTGTATTTAATCTAAAATCCATTTTAGTTTTATGGTTGTATGGCTGACATAAACAGAAAGGGCTTCTACCCATCCTCCGACTTCCATGTTTTTAAGAACTAAAACAAAAGTCAGTTGAAGGGAACACTGGGGGTCTGTGAGAACTCGGAAGGAGTTTAAGAATTACTCAGATTCAAGAAACATGGCTAACAGATTTGCAATTCCAAACAGTAGTATTTTTAACCATGAAACCAATAAAGGAAAAATTGGAAACATGTAATTATTGAAATTATCTTAGATTAAAATTTCAACCTAATAAAAATGATACACATTTTCTGGCCACTCTGGGGTAGTGATTGGCGAGGCTGAGAAAGCCCACAGATCATGAGCTCCTGGAGTAAAGGGCCATAAGGAGAAATGGAAAAGAGAACCAAGTGTTCAGTGCAGCAAGGCTGCTTCCACAGTCAGTGGGAGGCCCGTGGTCGGAGGAGGGCATCCTGAACACGGATCGTGGTGTGGCCAGCGGCTCCTTTGGACCCGGCCTCACAGAAGCCCAACAGCCCAGCTCTACCCCATCCTCCTCGCTGCTGTGCCATGCCAGACCCAGCCCTCTTGCACCGTCTCACCCCTCCGCAGCCTGCCTCAGAGGCCACACTTGTCCAATGCCAGACCTGGCTGGAGTCTGAGAAAACCCTGAGCGCCCCTCCCCGGTGTGATGCATGCTATGGTTTACTGCAGCACAGGGGTTCTGGATGCAACGCCACACTGCTGTGGGGCACCCGGTGTAGCGGTCCTATCCACAGTGGGGTGCCTGGTCTCCAGCTGGGCAAAACACTGGCTGACGGTCTAACCTGCTGTAGGCTGTTTCCTTCATCTGTAGAGTGGGACCATGGGTAGTTCATCCTGGGGGTCTTCCCCACTGGATGTGGGTGCTAGGGTGGTCCTCTGTCCCTGAGAGGTAGGATGACACCTCCCCCAGAAGACCTTCATAATCGTCAGACTTCTTTGTCCAATAAAAGGCCAGCAAAGGTGCCTTAGGTCCATTTCGGGGAAAAGCAGTTAATTGCTCTACTATGCACCCTGCTCTTCCCCCACCCTTGACTTTGCAGGAGGATGTGTGAGCAGAAGCTGCCCGCAGACCAAGCAGCCTGGAGTCGTGGGCCAGCACACGAGGGAGCTATACTGGGGGGCTGAGGACCACAAGACACGTTGCAGAAGCAGAAAGGAACCTTGGCTGCGTGATCCTCCGATGACTGGGGCTTGTTTGTCACCACAGCGAAGCCCGGTTGATGCTGACTGATACAGCACCGGGAAGGATTCCGCGAGGACTAAAAGCAGAGACGTCGGTAAGGCTGAGTGGCGATGGTTCCTGCGTGCGTCGGGGGTGCCCGCCGCCCACGGCTTTGTTTCCGGACGCCAAATTGTCCTTGCCCGACGGCAAATTTCTAGACTTGCTATCGCACTTATTTTTGCATTCCAGTCACCTGTGGGAGCGTCTGAGGTTCAGTAGATGGCTGAGAAGCTTTAGGGAAATTAGGAAACCAGCCACATAGGCTTCAGCAAAATGTTTGAATAACTTGAGTTCAAACTGTATGTGGAAGAAATTACGCCCTGTCTGAATGCTGATGCCAGCATTAGAATGATCTCAGCATACACTCCTAATAGAAAATCAAATATTCTCTCCATCCGATGTTCTGGTGCTTTAACTCTTTCCGACTCATGTCCATTGGAGCAGTGAGTCCACGCGGCATAGCAGTAAGGTGGGAACAGCTCAGAGTAATACCCCTGAAGGAGGTGCCTCCGATTGCCACGGAGGCAAATAAACGCAAGTGAAAGCCTGCGCCCCACGTCCAGTTAGTGGGACTCTGGCAAGTGTGCATGGAGGCTCCCCGTTACCCTGCAGGTGGGCATCCCAGCACAGTAGGACGAGCAGCTGATCGTCGTGTGTGCGTCTTTTGCGTCTATTCTTAGCTTGGACCGGGGACCAGATAGGTTCTGGAAGACTAATGAGGCACATGTCACGAGCCCACCATGCGGGGCACCTGAGCTTGCCCGGGATGCTGGAATGTTGGCTTCGGTGACGTCGCTTCCAGCCAATCGCGAGGAGCAGCAGCAGGAGGGGCGTTTCAGGGGCGCAGGTGCGCAGGCGTCCAGGTGCTGGAGCCCCGCTGCTCGCCCTGCTCCCCTCCAGGCAGGAGGATTTTTGTGGGGTTCCAGCCGTGCTTAGCCTGGTTAGTGTGAACACGGGAAACGGGATTAGCAGCAAGCAATGCTCCGCTCCTTGCAAAGAATGGCCACAACTTACTTCAAGATGAAAAATGATGAAGGAAAACGAGGCAATAATGGGAAACTTTGCCACATGAGCTTCTGCTCTCCTATTGACAATATTCAAATAAATGAATTATAAGGCATTTATAAAACCTTCAGAAACAACTATTTTCAGAGTCTTCGTTCACAATCTCAGATATGTCATGCTCACTGTGGTATTAAATCCTCTACATCATAGTGACAGAGAAAAATGTGCTCTCAGAGCGTAACTGTTACCATGCAAACCAGCGAGGAGGGCAACGAGGGCTTCGAGTATGAGCATCTCGAGAAAATGCTCGGACAGGCCCTTCCAAGTGCCTCTCTCCTCGTGATCACCTCACCGATTCCGGCGTATTTGTGGCAGGAGGAAAGGTGATGAGATTGTTGTGAAGTATTGTGCAAAAGAAAATGGCATTGTGTGCATTTTATTTGGAAACAAATTCAGAAATGCCCACTTCATGGCTTTTACATACTTAGAGCTGCACACACACTCACAGACATTAGTACTCACTGCTTGGGACCCAGGTCTCTCCACTCTTGGTTTGGTCCTTTTGGTGAAAGATCAAGTTCTTGCTGGAGTAAAAACTCTGAATTAAGGAGAACAACAAAATATGAGCCAGAAAACACGGCTGTGGATTAAAAAGAACCCATGATGAAATACCAATCACTCATAATAAAATGCATTTGAAGAAAAAAACCTTCATTATGATTCCCTCGTATCCTGCCTACATTGACGCTGAGTTTTGCTTTATGAAAGTAGTAGCACGTTCTGTATCCCTCTGTGCCCTTCCATTGTCACTGCTCACTGGTTACGTGAACCACGAGGGAACTTTTGGGTAAGGAGAGCATGTTTTAGCCAGTCAGTGAGAAAGGAAATTCACGGAGTCTCGGGTGTGTGCTGGGATAGTGAAGCGCTGAATCTCCCAGCCTCCTCCCGGGGTGCGTGGCCGTGGACAGCACGTCCGTGGTGACGCAGTGCTGCCTCTCTTCCGACAGCGGAGCTGGCAGGTGGGCGGGGGTGGGGATGCAGGCTGGACGGCCACCTGCCCCCCGGAAGGCGACCGGGGCTGCCTCACGTGCTCCTTGACCCACAGTCTCCACCTGCAGCATTGGGGGGTCTTGGAGGGGCTCATGGGTTCACGTTCATCCCTCGTGCCCAAGTTGAGTGTGCTGGGCTAGCGCTAGAGTCCGCACAGCCTCTGCTAAGATACTACCGGGGAGAAAAGAGGTTTTGGAACACATGGGGTGGTGAGCTGGGGTTGAGTGTTTTCAAGCCCTGAGAAACGTAGTGACATCTGTACATATCCGGTTTTCGAAGGTGACGACGGTTATTTCTAAGTCTGGGGAAGAAAACGGCATCCTAGGCTCACAGCCGTGCCCTGCTCTGCTCTGTAGTTCCTGCAGATGACAGCCACTGGCTATTTCTAAGAAAAATTAAGAATTTGATTTTACGGTGCGGCCCTACAAATAGCCTGTGCCCAGTCTTGTGTCTGTTACTTCATACGTGACATTTTATAAAGACACAATCTGTGCATACTGTCTGAAGTCATGCGTAATCTGTCTTGAGAAATTTTAAAAGATTGTGTTTTTCTTCTTTTCAAGTGTTAAGTTCTGGGTAATAATGGTCAGCCTGAGTAACTCCAACTTCACCCGGCAGTCTGACTCTGCGCACTTGTTCCTGGAGCTGCCCCGAATCATCTGGCATTTTGACAACTTCCCACCTATAAGTTCTGTTACATCACGATCTAATAGAGGAAAAAAACCACATTTCTTAGATTCCTGTATGGCTGGAGGGTGAGCCCATGTGCTGGCTTCCATGCCTGTCTACCAGGAGATGATGGGGAAAGGCAATGGCCCTGCTTCTTGGTTTTTCTGGAATGACCCCTGGAGTTTCTTGTGTCCAAGTGAAGGGTGGTGTGGTGGCAGGCCTGTTTACACTAAAAGGATGTTGTCCGCTGGCTGGAGATTGCCTCCAGCTATGCTGTTCCTGGATCTGAGACTCATGCATGCTCAGGCTGAAGATGCTCATGCTGCCAGCAGGCCTTACCAAACCCCTTTCTCCTCTAAGAAGTTGGAATGGGTTCTTTCCTTCACAACTATGGACTCTGACCACACAAAGTCTGGATGCAGTCGGGGTTCTGGGATGCTGGGAGAGGTGTTTGGATCTCTGCTTTCAGAGTGGACACCCCTGTCCCTTCCCACCCTGCCGTATCCCTCCTCCCCACAGAACACTCTAGGGAAGTGGTGGGTTGGCACCATTCGCCGAGTCAAAAATGCTTAGGACCAGCCCAGATCCTGCTCGGGGCTGGCTCCAGGAGACCCAATGCCACAGCCGCCCATGCAGAGCTGTGTTTCTTTTTAACCGTTTCATGGAGGACAGTGCGTGGCTCTGCGGCTCTCCCCTGCTGGAGCAGAGCACTCAACAGGTTTAACCTGCTGAATAATAAATTAACGCATGAGATGTAAGATTAAGGAAATAAAGAATTCTGGAAGATCAACAATAATCACTTTCTAACAATATGAATTAGAACTGTGATTTGTAGAAAAACCCAGGCTTTCAATCAGAAAGAGAATAAGAATAATGAGTGAAAAATGTATAATCTTTGCCCAGCAGACAAGGGCTTGGAGTGTATTAATCACTATCTTATGTAAGTGAGTATAAATTTGTACGTGGAGACCAGGTGCCTTGTTTTCCTTATAATTCAGCTTGTTTTGATACAAGTTGGATTCAGCCTACACTCTACTGATACTCAGTACAGAGGTGGCTGGTAAGAAATTAGAGCTCTTCCTGGAGATCGATACCAGAAATCCTGATGGGTAGTGCCACCAATGTGGAGTTCACTGTGGGCTCCGTGCTCGCCTGTGTTCAGACTTTGGCTGCTTGGACCCCAGGGCCATTTCCTGCTGGTGGCCTTGGGGGACGTCCTCCCAGGACTGGGTCTGGTCGCTGCTGCTGCCCCCTGCCTGCAGCATCCCCCCTCCGCTCCAGTTTCCCAAAGGACTCCCTCCTGCTTTCCTGGCCACTGGGCAGCCGGGACTGCCCTGCCCTGTCTCTTGAGGCAAGAACAGAGCACGGATGAACCTCCCTGTGGGATCCCATCATCGGAACACCCAGGCTTCGTGTTCTCATTCTCACACATCTAAAATCCCATGGTGACTTTTTTTTTTAAGATTTTATTTCTTTATTTGACGGAGAGAGAGAGCTCACAAGCAGGCAGAGAGGCAGACAGAGAGGGGGTAGGGGAAGCAGGCTCCCTGCTGAGCAGAGAGCCCGATGCGGGGCTCGATCCCAGGACCCTGAGACCATGACCCGAGCCGAAGGCAGAGGTTTAACCCACTGAGCCACCCAGGTGCCCCTGCCAAGGAGACTTTATAAAAAGGGCTCCTCATTATTTTTTTTTTATCACGACCACTTATGCAATTATTGACATGGCATCATGTTTTCCTAAACGGGTCCCTATGGCTCATGGCTCTCGTTCTGCCCAGGAGGGTGAAGGCTGGCGTACTACCTGGCTTTCATTGTTCTTTGATTTTCCTCATCCCTGCTCTTTCTCCAAGAGGACGTCCATCGTACTAGATGGTTCCCACCCCAGCCTTGCCACACTCACGGCATCATGGAAGCCACAGTTCACTGCACAGTTCCCTCCCTCTGTTCCTATGCAGGAAGCCCAGACTCCCCATCTCCTGCACCTCCCCATCCCCGTGCGCCTGCCGCCGGCGCCTGCTCATGCTCCCAGAGGAAGGTTGCCTGCCCTGCCTCACCCCAGTCCCGATCCTCCCTACAAAGCAGGGACTGCTTCAATTCCATTCAGCACATGCACTTTGCTTTGTGCCATTTCCCTTTTGCTCTTTCTGTTCTGTGGAACTTCGCAGTCACAGCGGTCAGAAAGTGAGCTCTGAGACCTCGAGGCGCTTCTGTCTCAGGGGCGCCCTGCAGCACCTTCAGGCTGGCCTCCACCCTCCGTGAGGCTCCCTGGAGGGAGGTCCCAGATGAAGCCTCTCCCAGCGCAGCACAGGTGAGTCTGTGGGTGGGGAGTCGGGAGAGTGGACCAGCATCTGACGGAGGGACCAGCATTGCGGAGACAGGGCGGGGCGGCGGGGGGAGGACAGCAGCCCTGAAGGAGGGAACCTGACGTCGAATCCCGACGCTTTGCTTCTGACCTGCGGGAGCCGCTGCAGAGACTGTGGTCGCCAGAGACAGGCCTCACACGCGAGCTGTGGCTTCAGGACAGCCCCGCGCAGCCCCCACCGAGCAGTGGCCGCGAGGGCTGGGGCACAGCAGCGACTGTAACAGGGACCCCGAATGCGGAGGTCCAGGACGGGCCCGAGTTACCCTCGAGGTCTCCCCCACGGAGAGTGTTGTGCTGCCTCATGGCTCTTGACCAAGCGTGCCCCCCGAAACACCGAAGCCCCTATCTGTGATGTGCTCACGTCATTTTACCTTCCAGTATTCCTGAAGTTGCTACGAGCGCTCACCCTTCTCACACTCCCCGTAGTGCAGTGATTCGGTCGTCACCGTGCAGCCTCGTCTTGGCAGCTGTGCCTCAAAGTCGAACAGGAGAGGACAGCCCTGGACACGGAGGAGGTTTCCTTCTGTGGCGTTCAGTGTCCTCGTCTTCTCTGCTAATAGAGCGTCTGGACTCACTCCTCTAGGACCGGGGCGGGGGCAGGTGGTCCTCCACGTTTTCCTGAACGTCCGCTTCTGACCTTCCTGCACTTGTTCTCACCGAGGGAGTCTGCAGGTTCTGCTGCAGGTCTGGAGGGCCGCTGTCCTCACTGTCGAGGCTCCTGCCCCACCTCACTGGGCCAAACCCCTCATTCTTCAAAGTCCAACACAACTTCCACCTCCCCTGGGCAATCAACATCTCTGGGATGGGTGGTTCTCTCTGCGGAGCCTCGTGGGATGGCGCCGTGTCTCCAGCAAGCCCAGTCCCACAGGGGCAGCATGTGTCCATCCCAGCTGACCTCCTCGACCTCGTGTGGGGACTCGCTCAGCGTCGGTGCCACAGCACGCGGAACGCAGGGCTCTGTACCGAGGACCTCCACAACTCCGAGACCCACACACCTGTGGGCACGCAGAACTTGGCGTCCACGTCGGTGGCTTGGAATATAATTTCTTTTCTCACTTTCCAGCTCTTTTTGGTGTTGTGGATCTGTGGGCGATGAGTCAAAAGTCCTGGCGAGACTAGAGAAATTATACGCATTCTTATTTAATATAAGAAGTTGCATAAACAGGTACAGGGGAGTTGAAAATGGCCTCTGGGGGCCCTGGAGGACCTACCTCATAAGGTCATGAGCAGCTCCTGACCTCACACTGCGGGGGGCGGGGCAGGGGCTAAGGGAAGAGGCTGGAAGCTCGCAGGGCAGGGCCAGAGCCGGTGTCCAGAGCTCAGGAGGAAGGGGTGTTGCCTGCCTGCTGTGGTGTCTTCAGGGGAGGCGGCCCCTGGGCGTGTGCAGAGCTCACAAGCAGGACCTGGACCCACTGGAAAGTCACTGTCGGGTTGACGCCATTGAGGACAGCGGCAGCTCGGCGGGAGGGAGAGCTTCCCTGCCCCACCCTGCGGCCTCCGGCGGGCGCCCCAGCCCCTGAGCCTCCCAGTCTGCAGGGGCAGAGGAGAGCAGCCCTCCGCAGATCCAGACCCCGGCTCGGCCAGGCCCACTTCCTACTGGAGGGCGTGCCTGGAGTCGACAGACCACAGCTCACGATCGACCAAGGAGCCTGACTGCGTTTGCAGACAAGCGCACTGTGGCTGCTTCTCTAACACAGGGAGCTGGGCGGAGACCACCGAGCCGCCAGCCTGGGACGTTCACACATGCTAGGGTGCTCCGGGCAGCATCTTGGCCGCATGTGCAAGGGCCACACTGGGGCCCTCTGGTTGCTGGATTCGAGATATCTGGTGACACAGGCCCCTTAACTTCGAATTCCTGCTGACAAATTCCCCATCGTTACGCTTCGGGTGTCACTGGAGACACGGTGTGCGGTCCCCAAGGCTGGGACACCATGCCAGCCTGCGTCGCCCGCTGGTGGGCGGTGGAGTGGGAAGCAGGTTCCAAACGTTGAAAGGAGGCTCACTTGACTCTGACAGTTTGCATCTCCATCTCCGCCGTCCACTCCTTTCCAAGGGCGGCGAGGCCTGGCCTCCTGGCATTCTTGGAGCTGTGTGCTCAGGGACTGCCCGCCAGACCCTCCTGCACCCGGAGGTCTCCTCTCTGGAGGAACAGAGCAAGTTGGCGCGTTACGGTGGCTACTGACAACCGCGGAACTTTCCTACCGTTCATCTGAGCTACTCGAGGAAAGGGTGGACCGAGCCCTGCTAATCCTTACGTTTATGATTCGCTCCAACCTGTCCCTCTTTAGCAGCACCAGCAAAGGAAGCTCTGAAATGCGGCAGAGATCAGGGCCTGTGGCCCCGATCTTCAGGCTACGCGCACCCTCTGCTGCCCACTCAACCAGGGCTGCGGGGACCCGACGTGCGCAGCCGTGGGTGCCGTGTGTCACGCAGGCCGCTTCTGAGGTCTTCACGTATTTTCCCATCAGGGGTGTTTTCACAGAGGAACGTGCTTGCACGGCAGAGTCCCGGGTTGGTGCGTCATGCCCAGCAGCATCTCGGCGCTGAGGTGCGTGCGGCCGGACCTGGGAGCAGTCAGCCCCCTGCGGGCACGCGGCTCCCGGATGACGGAAGACAGAAGCCTCTAGAACCGCCAGCCCAGCCTGCGTCTCCCGGGCTCGTCCACGGGACCCGCAGCGGAAGAAGCGGGAGCAAAGCGGAGGCTCTGGGGAGGCCGTTGGGGACGAATCCCGCCCCTCCCCCTGTGCCAGCTCCCACCCAAGTCTGTCCTGCGATGTCCCCTCTCCAAGCTGGCACTGCCCCGAGGCAGCAGTTTTGGTCTGGGTTGAATCTGCGCGGTGACTGGCTGGTGGGTCTCATGGTGGACACTCCGTGCCCCTGGCTGGGGCACCTACTAGGTGCACAGTGACCCCTCGAAGATGCTCAGCTTCCAGATCTGTCACAGAACAAGGGGCTCATCACCTGCCCTAGCAGGAGTCTGTACCGTGAACAGCCCCCTGCATGGAGGCCTTGCAGGAGGGACCCCCGACCAGCACCTCCTCTGCTCCTGGGGTGACTTCTGTCCACGCCCGCAGACAGCCATCCGAGCGCACGGCTGGGACTTACCTAAGTACATGCTCAGGTCCTCTAGCTTTAGAGTGTGGAGTGGCGTGGGGGGGGGGGTACCAGGGCCCCCGGCTAGGACTCGGAGGCTGGGCCACCTGACCCGAGGGCCTGGTATTGCGGGGGGTGGGGGCGCTTGCAGAGTGGGAGACCTTCTCCGAAGTGAAGGCACGAGCTGTTTTCACAGATCTGACCAGACACGTACCTATGGAAAGTGAACCTCCTGCTTCAGCACTTCTTTCTTCTATTTCTGTATTTGTGTTTTTAGGGACACAAGTCGGCGACTCAGCCTCCGCCCTGGGACGATGGGCCTGTTAGACGCCGCTGTGCGACCCGAAACCCTCGTGTGTCCGGTGGCTCACGTGCCTTCACGTGGTGCCGTGTCTCATGGCAAACCCGCTAGGTGACGAGAAGGGAAGAACGTGTTTGGGGGACAGAGGGATTGTCGGCTTCCTCTTGCTCTTCCTCCCCCTGACGGTCTCGGCGGCAGCTGGCCCTGCAGTGGACCCGGCCAGGCGGTCCGTCTGAGCGCCCTGCGCCCCCGCCGCCGTGCTGGCAGGCCTCCTCTCGCGCCTTCTGATGTCTTTCCAGGTTGGAGCTCCCGCTCAGATGAAACAGGCGACTTTCCGGGCCCGCTTCTGCTCACAGCAGGCAGAAGCCGCAGTGACTGATTGGTTGAAGCATGAGGATTAATGGGTATTTATATTTCATTAAATTTTATGCTCACTGGAGAATAATGTATCACTCACAGATATTGAAACATATGTCAACCCTATCCACTTACACATAATTCAATTTGACTGAAATGCATTGATCAAGTTTTATTAAAGTCCAATACATCTTCCAAAAAGGCCAGCTCGTGTAGGCTTGTCCCTTCAGAGTCACTGGTGGCCCTGATGCCGCTCACACCGTTTCTGGGAGGAGAGAGGTGACTGTGGGTGGAACCTCATGACAAGGTGGCTGGAGCTGGGATTTGAGGGCCAGGTTATCAGCCAAATCCTCAAGCAGGGCCTTACCAACGTGACCCTGGAGTGAGTCAGAGTTGAGACCCCAGCACAGAGGGGGTGACATCGTTCTGCGGGTCTCCTGGGCTCTCCTGGGCTCTCCTGGGTCATCTGGGCACACCTTGCCTTCTCCATCACAGATGGCTGGTGCCGGGCTCTGCCCACCGACCTCTGTCCACCTTTCCCCTCCCTGCGCCCACTCCCCGGCCCTCCGCACTTCACGTGTATCTGTGCGTGATACGGAGCTGCTGACACACAGAAAGAAGCAGAAATGCATGTGGGATGGTACTCAACACAGACCTTAACAAATGCCAGGAGACTGCTGCCATGTGTATCTGCTTCCAACATAGTATGCGGAAGCCAGAAGGTGAACATTTGGTTGTCGGAATAAGGAATGTCCCACAGAATGTGGGCTTTGTACTGTGTGTGAGTCGCTGAACGTCTAAGACCATCGGGGCGATGGGAACCGCCTCCCTTGGAGCAGTGTCCTATCTGGAGTGCATCCCAGCACTCCGACCGCCCTCCACGAGAGCCTGAAGCTGCCCAGAACCTTCGGACCACAGCCTCTGCTTTAGAAAAGAAATCCTGAAACGCAGTCACCATCTCTCAAACTTGGTGGAGGATGGCTAGACAGAGAGATAGATGGCAGATGATGAAAGAAGGGAAATGACAGAGAGACACAGCATAAGGACAGTGTTTCCATTTCAAATTCTTCATGGAACATTCCGGTAATGCACACATCTCCGTGTGGTGGTGTGCCCTCCAGCTGCCTTTGTTGATGGCATTGGGAGGTGTCCCGTCCTGTTCACCTTGGAAGCCTCTTCCCCAAAGTTAATGCCCCAAAGGTATTAACAACCCTGTGTGGGGTGCAGGACGCCTGTTCAGAAAATGCTGGTAAGTGCTAGAAAATAGGGAGAGGAGGCTCCCCGGCTTTCTTCCACCACCCGTGGTCCAGGGTCAACAATCTGGGTGCATCCTAGGGAAGGAAGGGCGTGGGGTAGCCACTCTTCACTGAAGGGTGCCATGTCTGTCACTGAAGGCCAGGGAGCATCGGAGGCTCTGCAGGCTTCAGGGCCCTTTGCCTCCTCCTCCATTTCCTGGAGAATGTTTCAGGGGAGCTCGGTGGCCCATGGAGTGCCTTCCAGAACCCTAACCAGCCAGGATTTTTCTACCTAGTCATCCTCTCTGCCACCTTTCATGCCAGACCCTATTTAACTTGACCTTTATGGTGTCACAGCTTCAAGAGTTCCTTAGTCACCAGACTTGGGCAAGACCATCACGGTGGCTCAGGGGAAGTGCTTGTCCCGTGGCATCATAGCTGTCGGTCAGCTGCTCCGTTTCCCCCAGACCAGTCCCCAGTTCAGACAGCAGTGGCTTATGTGCCTACAGGGGCTGTCACAGTTGGGTTGCCCACGACACTGGTGGTCATACCTGGAGCACCTTCCGTACCCAGAATCCCCCGAGGGCCCGTGTTATCCATGTCGCCAATGTGCCCAGAGTGTCTACAGTACCTGGAGCACGGGAGCACAGCTGGCCCTCCTACAGTCTTACCGGGTGAACGAATGGACGCAGGAACTTCATATTGAGTTGACAAGACCTATATGAAGATGCTGAAATTCATCTCCTTTCCCTTCTTGAAATATGAGAGAAACGGATGCCTGGGTGGCTCAGTGGGTTAAGCGTCTGCCTTCGGCTCAGGTCATGGTCCCAGGGTCCTGGGATCGAGTCCCGCATCGGGCTCCCTGCTCAGTGAGGAGGCTGCTTCTCCCTCTGCCTACTGCTCCCCCAGTTTGTGCTCTCTCTCTCTATCTCTCTCTTTTTCTGACAAATGACATCTTTAAAATGAAAAGAAAAAAGAAAAAAAATAGGCTGACGCTGGAGATGAGCCAAAAGGCTTTACAGAAAATTGCCATGTGATGGGGCTAGCTTTGTGCAAGGAGTCTGCTGCTCAGGGCTGGCCTAGGAGTCCGTGCACACGGCCAGCGGGGAGATGAGGAAGGTCTCTGAGTGAGCCTGAGCACGTGTGCATGAACACACATAGGGGTGTGTATGTGAGAGCCTGGGTGAGCCGGTGGGAGAACGTGTGTGCAGACGTGTGTGAGCACGTGAGTGTGTGTGGAGGCAGAGAAGGTGGATGAGGCTCTCGTCCGTGCGAGCAACGCGCTCACTGTCCACCTCAGGAAGGGCTGCCGCAGCTGTGCGGGGCCTTCTGGGCAGAGCAGCCGGTGCAGATGCGGTGGACTGGCTCCCTGGGTCCTCGTCCTGTGGGGAGCACAGGCAGCCTGGGCTTGGCACCCCGGCAGCTGCCACTGGGCTCCAGGGCCCCCTGAAAATGCCCCCGGCCTGTGCTTAGCGTGGAGCTGAAGGCAGAGGTGAGGAGACCATGGCCTTCTGCCAGATGGGGCCAGGCACCAGGGGGCTCTTGATGCCGGGCTCTCACAGGGCGGCGGTCTTCCAGCGATGCAGCCAATGTGCTCATCTCACCTGGCGCCCTTTCTGGAGACAAGAGTGTGAACTTGCCTCCCATTTCCACAGAAATGTGAAAGTTCACGTTAACCTCTTTGTGTCCCTCATGTGCACCCTGGCTTTCACTCACCCAAATACAGATGACAGCCCCGGATCACAGTGGCCTGAGCACCCTATGTCGTGAAGGGGGGCTTCTGCAGCCATCTCTGCCTCTAGCCCCCAGGAGGCTGTGGAAGGTCCAAGCCAGGCCTGCAGCAGCGGGGAGGCAGCAATCGGAAGTCTCCTGGCCCTCACTTCCTGCCACACCCTGCTCTGCTGGGGCAGCAGCATCAAACCACCCCTGACCTCAGGCTCAGGGGACAGCGGGCCGGCCTCCGCCAGCCACCACACATGGAGAAAACAACTCTGCTCCCTCCCTTCACGCCTGAGAGAACCTGCTTCCTCAGGGACACAGATGTGCTTAACCACCCCTGATAAATTACCTGCTTCCAAAGGGTACAAACGTGGGGTCCAAAGGGGCACCTGCACCCAATGTTCATAGCAGTGACGTCCCCCATAGCCAAACTGTGGAAAGAGCCCAGATGCCCTTCAGCAGACGAAAGGATAAAGATGTGGTCCATACATACCATGGAATATTACTGGGCCATCAGAAAGGATGAAATCTTAACAATTCGCAATGATGTGGACCGAACTACAGCGTATTTTTCTGAGCAAAATAAGTCATTCAGAGAAAGACAGTTATCATATGGTTTCACTTGTATGTGAAATTTAAGGAAGAAAAACAGATGTACACAGGGGAGGGGAAGGAAAAGTAAAATAAGATGAAATCAGAGAGGGACACAAACCATGAGAGACCCTTAACTCTGGGAAACACACAGCGGGCTGCTGGGCAGGGAGGGGGTGGGAGCCGGGGTAACGGGGGAGGGGCATGAAGGAGGGCATGGGGTGTGATGAGCCCTGGGTGTTGTATGCAACTGATGAATTATTGAACTCTACATCTGAAACTAATAATACACTATATGTTAGCTAAATTGAATTAAAAAAAAATGCTGAGTACAGCTGACCCTTAGTATTTGTGGATTCCATATCTGCAAATTCTCTTATTGGCTCAAGGTTACCTATAGCCCCCAAACCTGGGGTTGCCCTTTCTGCTGTTGGCCACCGACTGGATGCAGAAAGTCAGCGGTAGCTCCACACCAGGTCGCATGCCTACGTCATCCTCTCCCTCCGTCTCAACACGCGGGCACTTCATCATCTCATATCATCATGGAGACAAGCCTGAGCCCGGTAGAATAAGGCACTCGGAGAGAAAGACCATCCCATGTGACTTTTATCACCATGTATTGTTATAATTGTTCTATTTTATTATTACAATTGTTGTTAATCTCGTACCATGACTCATTTGTGAATTAACTCTATCCTAAGTATGTACGTGGGGGAAAATCCTAGATCTATATAGGGTATGATGCTTCCCAGTCTCGGGCCTCCCTGGGGGGCCTGGGATGACGGGTCCTCCTTGAGAAGGGGGTGCTGTGCTCCCAGAGCACACTGATCCCCACGGACGCATGCAGAGGGCTGACACACTAGAGTCTCTGGGGCATGTTCCGGGGGGAGGTGGGACCAGTCAACACGCTGCCTTCCAGGCTCCGGTGCACGCTGTATACAAGTGTTGTTCCTGCAGTCTATTTAACGTAGTGCTTTTTGAATTTTTGTGCTTATTGTTGGTGACCTTGCTGTTTACAACAGCCCTTGAGGTGGAGTGAATTGGTCTTTGGTGACCCCAAGTGCAAGAAGGCTGCAACGTGCCTCACACAGAAAGTGCATGTTAGAGAAGCTTCTTTCAGGCCTGATTATGTTTCACCGGCTGAAAGTTCAATGTTAATGAGTCCACAGTATATGTCCAACAAGGTGTCTTCAAAGAGAAACACCCGTAAGACAAGATCATGTATTGATTGGTCAAACAAAATCTTGCTACCAGGGGTTCGCAGAAACCTAACCCTATGTTTCCTCCAGGAGCAGTGGCCCACCGCATGTTAATCTGTGTTCTCAGTGACTTTACAGAACACGAGCACCATAAATAATGAGAATCAGCTGTATCTTCTGTGCCTGGTCTCTTGGTGACAGCAGTGTCTTTCAAACCTTTGGTGAATGAGAACTTGATGTACATTTGCTCTTAAACTTGGCTGCACATAAAATTATCTGTGACTTAAAAAAAAAAGCCAGGACACCTGCTGGGATGCCCCCCCACAAGATTCTGTTTTCAGTGGTGAAAAGGGGCACACGCAATGGCATTTGTCATAGCCCCCGGCCCCGTTGATCCTAACAAGCCACCCGAATAAAGAATGTATACTGTGTTCAGAAGACCATTGAGTTATTTTCCTAGAAACAAATAAAATCAATCCAGGGTGCCCGGAAAGTGAAGCTTAGTTACTGGGAATGTTTTTTCCACCTGCTATGGGTCAAGGGTGGATTCAAACCCTCTAGGAAGATCCCAACCTCACCATGATTTCATGTCACATCCCTGCAACATTGCCCCAGGCCCACAGCTGGGCCTCTGGGTCAGGTGCTTGGGACACCAATCCCATCTCTTGTGTAAGTCAAGGATCTCCAGAGAAATAGAACCAAGAAATGAGATTTATTATAAGGTATTGGCTCACAGGATTAGGAGGGTCAAGAAGTCCCACACAGAATCTACAGTCTATAATCTGGAGACCCAAGAGAGTCAGTGGTGTGGACTGCAGTCTGGGTCTGGAGTCCGCAGAGTCCGGCACATGGTGGGAGAAGAGCAGTGCCCAGCTCAAGCACACTGGGGGGAGGAGACGACTCATTCTTCTTCCGCCATTTTGCTGTGTTAATACAAGTGCACCAGGAAGGACCATCTGCTTGACTCAGTTTACCGATTCAGTTGCTGATCTCCTCTGGAAACATCCCATAGACACACCCAGAGATAAGGTTTGACCAGATACTGGGGCTCCTGGGGATTGGGTCAAGTGGACAGGTAAGCTCCAGCAAGACGGAAGTTCAGCAGCAGGAGGCCGGCCCCGGCCGTGTGCTCCCCGTCTGCGCTGGGACACCGACCCTGCTCTGGGCTCTCAGTCTCCTCAGGATGTTCAGAAGCTGCAGCGGCCACAGCCCAGCCCCAGGTCTGAGCTTTCCGTCTCGTCTGCTGGCGCAGACCCTCTTCTACCCCTTCCCTTCTTGTGTCGGGGCGTGACAGCAGCAGTTTCAGCCTGGGCTGGGACGGGAGGCTGCCCAGCTGAGGAAGCTCTTCACCTCCTTCCCGCGGTTCTGTAAGGAGAACCGCCCTCCGCCGAGAGCTTAGCTGCAGCTGCCATCACGTTTTCTCTAAGAACCCGACTGCTGCGAACCCCAGTTTATTGTCAGACGTGTTCATGGAAGTTCTCATCCCACGAGTTTGCCGACTCGGGCTCGGGCTGACTTAGCAGGACCTGACAGGAAGGCGTCCTGGCGGGGCTCCAGCAGGAAGGCCCCCTACTGCCAGTCCTAATCTTCACTGTGACTGGTTTCCTTCCCAAATCCATCTTCGGCACACTTACTTCCTGTGAAAACGAAGTCGTTGCTAAGTGTCCATTAGTTGTGGCCAAATCCGGGGTCCCACGATGAGCGCGTTCAGTGTGGCCACGGTCTTCTCCTCGGGGCCGAGGTCCCGAGTCGCCCGCCCGCCACTGTCCACAGGCGGGCACAGCATATGGTGGTGACAGCTGGAGAGCAGGGCGGCCATGCTGATAGAGGGAGACCCTTTGAATCATTCAGCAGCGTTACAAAGGAAAAGGCCCTCCAACAAGCAGTGCGCTATATTTAAGTTCAGGGAATCAATTAATCTTTAAAAGACAGAGTTTAGCTAATACACTGACATTAGCCAGAGCAAGGCAAGCGAGCAAGGAGGTCAGGGCACCTCGGTCTTCGGAGCCCAGCATCCGGCAGTAAGGAGTTACCGCTGTGCTACGTTGAGAGAAATAACCTGGTGGGAAAATAAAACCAGAGAACCACTCTGTCACCCACAATCGGTTCTCCCCACCCCAAAGCTTTGCTTAATTGTCCTTCACCAAGGAACCCAAGGGTGTCTGGCCCCACCCAGGGCCAGGCCCCGGGGACGGGTGGGTTAACCAAGGCTGGCCTGGTCCTCCGGGAAGAGCCAAGAGTGGGGAGGTGGACACTGTGTGTGGAGTGGCAGGAGCAGCCCCACGGAAGGGAACAGCCAGGTGCCCCTCCTCCCTCGGCCCAGGGGAGGAGAATCACACCATCAGATATGTGATGGGCAGGGGGGACTGTGGGCAGTGCCCAGCTCTTCCCCTAAGGGGACAGGGCCTAGTGACTATGTGCAAAGGAAAAAGTCTGGCTGTTTAAGGTGAACTTGCCTAAGGGTCTAGCTCTTCATGCAGCTTTTAATGTAGATTTCCTGTCTATTAGTCACCGCCTTATCTCCATGACAAAGTTTTATTTTCATGTTATACTCCCCCTATTTTGAGGAAAAAAGGCAGTTATATTCATAAATCCCTGTCATAAATCTATGACTGGATGGAATCCAGAGACATTAACTTTTCTCTCTTTTTTTAAGATTTTTGTTTATTCATTTGACACAGAGAGAGAGAGAGAGCACAAGTAGGCAGAGCGGCAGGCAGAGGGAAAGGGAGAAGCGGGCTTCTGGCTGAGCAGGGAGCCCGATGTGGGGCTCGATCCCAGGACCCTGGGATCATGACCTGAGCCGAAGGCAGAGGCTTAATGACTGAGCCACCCGGGTGCCCCAAACTTATCTTTTTTAAAAATATTTTATTTATTTATTTGACAGACAGAGATCACAGGTAGGCAGAGAGGCAGGCAGAGGGAGAGGGGAAAGCAGACTCCCTGCAGAGCAGAGAGCCCGATGCGGGGCTTGATCCCAGGACCCTGAGATCATGACCTGAGCCAAAGGCAGAGGCTTTGACCCACTGAGCCACCCAGACACCCCTTATCTTTTTTTTTATTGTCCCTACACCTCCTTCAGAGCTTTCTGCCCCCCAACACATGTACACATACACACCCATGCACATGTGCACAGAAACACAAACATACATGCACGCATGCACACTCACAGACACGCACACATGTGTGTGCACATGCCCTGGACGCGCACACACACACACACACACACACACACAACACACACCCTTGCCTGTGTCCTAGGGAGAGAACACAGCAGAACACAAGGAGGAAAAAGAAGTCAGTCAGGTTTCTAAATACAGACGTTTGTTGTGTGTGCCTATTTCTTCCTACATGCAAAGCAGAATTAGTTCTCTTGAAAGACAGGTCCTTCTTGGTCTTTAAGGACCAGGCTTTTTCTATAAAAGGCTGTGGTTGGTGTTCTTTACAATGGTCACATACACAGACCCTGAGTCTGGAACACAGAGTGAGGGACACTGAGTTTGGAAGAACCTCGGCTCGCCAGCGAATCATGCCCAACCGATTAGAGAAGAACCGACAGGGTCTAGACCGCTGTGCCCCGGCGCTCCATTTCCCTCCTCGCAGCTGGTCAGGATGGAGCCGTGGTCGAGCCTCCTTCCATGTGAGGCCCTAGGAAGGGGCTGTGTGCACTGGCCGCTCGGGGCATCGGGGCCACCAGCAGCAGGAGAGGCCCTTTCGTGGCCAAGTGTGGTTTGCAGCCGAAGGGAGGTTGGGCCATGTGTCTGTGGGGAAGGCGAGCTCTGGGAGTCCTCCTGCCCACAGATCTGAGAACGGTCAGGATCAGAGAGAGGCCTCCTATGAAGATGGGCACTGGGCAATGTCGGCTGGGGACCTGAAGGTCATCGGGGAAAAGGCTCGTGAGGGTGAGTGTAGACTCGAGGCGCCACGCCCAGTGCAGCTGCCATGACCGCCCCTCCCCCAGGGCAGGACGCCGGCGGAGCCCTGAGGAGGGGAAGGACAGAGGAGACTGGGGTATGGCTGAGAATCACTGGTGCAATGGAATTTACCTGTAAAATAAAAGTTGGGCATTTCCCACGCACCAAGCAGACCTGGGGGTCATGAGGCACAGAAGACACTGAGTCAGTCAGTGACAGATATGGTCACGGCTGTCACCAGGGTGGACCCTCTTGTGAGGCAGCTGGCCCCGGCAGCAGCCTCTACCCCAACACCCCTCCCCCTGCTGCAGAAGCTTCCCCAAGCTCAGAGAGGAACCCGCCTGCCGCTCTTGCTTCTCAGCATCTCCAGAAGCAAATAAAGCAAAAGGAGCATTTGAGAGGAATTGAAGTAGCTGGTGTTGGAGAAATCAAGTGTTTTGGGGCAAACAGGACAGTAAGGTGGGTGATGGCACAACTGGAACGGGAGGCGTGGGTAGCCGCACTCTCTGGACGATGGGACAGGAAGGCAGTGCAGATGGCTGTGGCTGGAATTTCTGTCGTGGAATCATAGTGACAAGGAAGAGAACAGAACACACCAGATTTTACCAGAGATGGTGAGGCTAAGTCTGTGTGATAGTCGTGTGTGTCCCGTGTGTGTGTGGTTTCTGGGTGTGGTCTGCGTCCCGGATCTGCGTTCACTGACGTCATGACCCCTTTGAAATGAGGCAGAGATGTGTTAGCTGTGACCGCAGACAGAGCTCCCCCCCCCACCCCGGCAGCTTGGATAGGTCTACACTGTGTAACAAACTACCTCATAGCCTAAGGGGCTCAAACAACAACTGTGTCACCAGGTTTGATTGTTGTGTGGCTCGTGAACGTTTGGGGCTCAGCTAGGTGACTCTTCTGTCCCCCTGGTGTGGACAGTCTGCCTATGCGGCAAGCAGATGGTTGTTCTGGAGCGCTCAGGATGGCACCTTCCACGTCTGGTCTGGCTGCACACCTGGGCTCAGACAGGACTCCTGGCCTCAGATTTCTGGCTGCCAGGGACCATGGGTGGCAGCAGCCGGGGGGCCTTCTATGACCCCACCTCAGAAGTCACTTAACATCCTCCCTACCAGGTTCAAGGGGCAGGTTGTGCATGGACTCCACCTTTCCAGGGAGGTATGTCCAGGAAGGTGTGGCTGTGCTTTTGACCTGCCACACCTGGCCAGCCACTGTATGATTTCCCAGGGTCCATGGCTCCTGGTGAAACTGGACATTCTCCTGAGAGCCCCTGCCTAAGTTACAGAGGTCACTTAGGAGACAGCAGTGTTCACTTTGAATTCAGAATTTTTCATTGCAGATTCAGGGCACAGTGACCTGAATTATTTTCAGTGGCTAGAAAAGCCTCTAAGAATGGATAAATATATCCTCTGGTTTTCATGAGTTTACAGCAGGCATGTGTCCTGCGCTCTGCATCTCAGGCCACTGAGTAGACCCTTGCAGACGAGGGACCTGTTCAGCAACCCCGGCCACTGGATCCTGGGGGCAGGTCTCCCCATCCCAGAAGGCCCAGGGCCTGGCTTCTGGGATGCGGGAGTGCTACTGTTGCTCTCCATTTGTAAAGCAATACATAATCCTCAAAAATGTAGGAGGCATTGGCTATGTGGGTTGTTTGATGATTTCCTGGCTCTTAACCATGAAATGATGAGGAAGACTAGACTTCTGGCCACTTGGGCAACCAACTAGTCCAATGTCCATTTTAGTTAGAAACTAGAAAAGAAGATGCAAAACCATGAAGCCTTCTCTGAGCAAATTCTATTTTGTTTGGTTTTACATTTTTAAAACAATAGAGGGCAGGAGTTTCAAACTGATTCCAAAAGCCTCCTCATACGTGTTCCCCGAATGTAGCAACATTGTCAGTGCTCACACACTTTGCCAGGATTTTCAAGAGCAGTTTGCAGTGCGTTCCTATGGTCACTTGTAACACTAGGATGCAACATTCTGTAGGGTTGTGCAGATCCTAGCAACAGAGTGATTTAAAAACTGACTCTGCTTGTTCTTGGTTCACACCACATTTTGGTTTTTGGCCCAGAATTAGAAAAGTGGTCTTAGCTGATTTAACCCATCTTCATAGATAGATGATAGATAGATAGATAATGGATAGACAAATAATAGATAGTGGATAGATCAATGGATAGATAGTGGATGGATAGATAGTGGATGGATGGATGGATGGATGGACAGATAAACAATGAGCAGCACTGAGAATCTGCACAGTGGGACTCTTACTGTGATGGATACGGGCTTGTGCTGTTGGGTGAAGCAGTCGTCATAATGAATTAATAACACACTAACGTGTGCTGAATGCATATTATGTGCCCGGCTCTGTGTCCCGTCTGAGCTGCCTCCGTACCACATTATGGGGGGACACAGTTTTCCTCCCCCACTTTATAGGGGAAGAGATTATGATACAGGGGCTTGGAGAACCCTCTCTAGAGAAGAGTCTGGTATAGTTGGTTCCCCTGAGTGAGCCCCCAGTTCTGGAGCACTGGCACCCTTCAGCTGTGAAGACTGTGTCTCCTCAAAGGGGATGATGAGGGCATAGTAGGCACTGGGGGCAATGATTCTTTGTTGGGGTGCCCCTCTATCCCCTGGAGCATGGTTAGCAGCATCCTATCTTCTCACCAGGGGCACTCTCTCCAGTTCTGACAACCCCAGATGCCCCTAGACTGTGCTTGATTACCCCTGGGTGCAAAATTGCCCCCCCCACAATTGCTCTAAATCACCAAACTGCCTTTATTAAGTATGAGATGAAACTGTGTACTTCCCAAAATTCAACATTTACAAATGTGGGGACTCAAGCCATCTTCTTCCAAACTCCCCCCAAGGAGAAAACGTTCACCTACAATAGGCTTGCACCTGGCCTGTCTGGCCACAGGGTGAGGCTCAGGTCATCTTCTGCCTGCACCCTGGCTCAGTGTTCATCAGCTTGTCCTGGAGGCTGGGCTAAGACTGGGTATGGCGGCCGTGTGTGGGCCCAGGGGCTCAGGATGGTCCCAGGTAGCCCTGGGTGGCCCGCTGCCTGGCTCAGTCCTCCAGGGAGGGAGCCCTGCCCGTGGATGGCCAAGGACACTTTACAACACTGAGTTGCCGGCTGTCACAGTACCAACTATCTGGAAATTTAGATACTGGAGTATCTAATAGGGCACCATCAATCTTTTATAGCGAGAGAATACATAAATTATAAACAAATATGTCCTTTGGTCTCGTGGAACAGCATGGTGATCAAAGAGGCACAATAGAAACGTATTTGCTTCTGCAGCCGCGTATTCCCCAGCTCTGCCCGTGCTGACGGCCGGCCGGGGAGCCGTCAGCTTTGTTCCATCTGTCACACTACACTTCCCTCCTGTTGTTTTAAGTAATCAATATGGGGCTGAAATCACCTACTGCTACCTCTACTACCTCCTATTTTGTCCACTCATAAATTATGGATCCGCGCACAACATCAAGTCTACAATTTCGATTGCATTTGCTAATCATTGATCAATAATTCAGGAGCCGCTGCTTCTTCAAGGCCCCTGCCTTCCTGCAGCATATGGCACTGGGCTGACAGGGAGCAGAAGTCCCTTATCACAAAGGGCAGCCGCGAAAACAACTTGTGTAAAGTTGTTTCCTCTCCTTCCCGCGCCTATGGAAGAGGCTGACTTGCGTGGGGCGCGCCCCCGGCGCGGCAGGGGCGCGAGCCGCAGTGCATGCTGGGGGCGGGTGCTCGGGATGCTCGGCGGCAGGGCGCAGCTGGGACACGACCCTGCCTCCCAGGCCCGCACACGCGCGCGTGCAGGTCTGAACGTTATACCCTCGCTGCAACGTGGCAGGATGACTTCGAAACCCTGAGCTATTTTAAGATGTGCTCTTACTGTTGCTGTTCTTTTTTTTTTAAGCTCTGTTTCATTCCAGTTTTGTATGCTAGTGTTTGTGTCCTTTCTTTAAGATGATAAAATGAAGAATACCCATCCTTTCAGAAATCATCCCGGTATTTATCTTAGGTCATTTTCAAAGGAAAGAATCCTTTTATTGGGACCTCCTAGAGACAGTAATGTCGAAGCCTCTCTGGTTGGCAACACAGCAGAAAGGGGCTGCTGGTTGTGGAGAAGCTGGAGGCCTGCTGTGTATGGGAGAGGCTATCTGAGGTCTGCAACCAGGCATGGAATGACTTTCTGGGGACCCTTCCCCACAAAAGGCCAAGGCAGGGCGTTCTGGGGGTGCTGGAGTCCAGGCACACCTCCTGCCAGGGGAGGAAAGGGCGTGAGGGGGGACCTGAGCCTCCCAGAGCACCCGGCCCTGCTCCTCCCACAGAGCCAAGGGCAGGTGGTCCTGGCCCATTGTTGCCAGCCCAGTGGGGAACAGCCACCAGGAGTCCTCTGTGGCTTCAAAACACTGTGAAACAAGAAACAGCAGGATGGGCAGAGAGGAGGGAGGAAGGGAAAGGTTTCAAATAGTCTGGCCAGAAATAGACAGGAGAAAAGCAGTGGGTGATGGAGACACACAGGAACATTCTTTAAATAGGAAAGAGAAAAGGGTGAGACAGCAAATGGCCTTAACAATTTCAGCAAGAAAGAAAGAAATTGGAAGGGGCAGGAGAGCCCAGGACAGGAAAGGAGGGGACCACTGAGGCACCCACCTTCCCAGTGCCCTGGGGCCTGGCACCCGTGGCTGCTGCTCTGGCACCAAGTGTGCACGGCTGGGCTTCAGCTGGAGAGAGAGACCTTCTGGCAGGTGCCCTCATGATCTGGGTGGTGTCCCCCCTCCCCCCCAGGCCCCTGTCTCTGGACCCTGCCAACCCCGACACCCGGAGGCCTGGTGGCGATGGTGTCCCTCCTGAGATTCAGAACTCAGGTCCCCGAACTCCTGCAGAGGGACCCGGTTCCTCCAGGTCACTTGCCCACTAAGGAAGGGTAGTGATGTGACCACATCCCATCTGGCCCCATTTCCCTTCTCTTGGGAATCTTGTCTTTGACCCTTCTAGAAGGTGAGGTCATCCATGAACTCCCCCTGTGGGTACAGAACTGGGGTGGTCGTGTGTGCGCTGTGCTGAGCCCCTCCAAGGAACCACTCTGAGCACACACTCATGCTTGCCAGGGGAATGCACACCTGCTGAGGGTCTTGGCCCTTCACCCTGGACTCAAGGTCTAGACCCAGGAACTAATCTTATATTTGATGTGGACAAAGATAAACCAAAGTCCCTTCTGATTTTCTGTGTCAAAACTGAGATTGTGACCATCTCTGAGTCAAGGTCAACCCAGAGCGCGGCCCCCTCCACCAGCTTCATGGCTATCTCACCAGTCCCCCCTCTACCTGCCTCATGTTTATCCCATCAGTCTCCTCCCACCTGCTTCATGTTCATCCCATCAGTCCCGCCAATGCTTCATGGCTAACCCATCAATCCCCTCACCACTAACATTCCTCATGTGTACCAGATTAGTCCCGGAAGACACTGTGAGTCCTGGTAATAGTACGCACCATCGATGCTTTTACTTTCCCCTGACTCTATCATCTTCATCCATCTAGTTGTCCATCTATCTTACCTTTCTCTATGATCTACCACCTATCTATCTATCTATCATCTGTCTATCATATATTCTTTCCATCTATCATAATTTTTTCCACTGTCCAACACTGTTTCTCACTCAATATATAAAGTAATTCAAAGTTTTCCAATTAACCGGCTGTGGGGGCACTACTGTTACCTAAACCTTTTAAACCCTCCCTTCCTTTCTGCGATGGAATCTGCTCATGCATGGCTCAGTCCATGTCCTCTTTTGGGGCAAAACATTAGGTATTTGCTAGGCTCTGAGAAGAATGCAAGTGGGGTCTGTTCCCATCCAGCCAGGACAACAATTATCTCCCAGCTCAACTCTGCTTACCTAGGGAGCCTGTCATGCACTTGACCAGCCTCCAAAAGTCTGACTGGCAGATGGGATAACAGGAAGTAATGGTTCCCACTAAGGATGGAACCGCGTTTTCCTTCCCACTTGTGCATCTCAGAGATGCTCAGGAAACACCAGGACATGAGCTGAGCTGTTATCTAGATGCACAGTGCATGTTGAGGCCCCAGAGCCCTTGCTTTCGTCTTCCCAACCATCACTTTCCACATCCCAGCCCAAGGCCACCCACTTGCAAAAGCCTTCTGAGACTCCCACTCTCTCACCTGCTGTCCCCATAAGCCTCTTCCCTCCCACTGCCTTGTCACACTTTGCCTCGAGGCTCAGGCTGTGTGTGCTCCAGGTCTAGGATGCATGAGGGTGGGCACGGGGACCAATATGTTCAGAGTTGCACCCAGTGGTCTCTGGGCAGTGCCTCACCTAGTCTGCATGCACCATGGCTGGATTCAACCAGCCCATCAGTTACACAAAGGCCACGTGTGGATGGGGACATCTCCTCTTTGTCCAGAGAGAAGAGCCGGCCCTTCCCTTGCCCCCATGCACCTGGGGCTGACCTGATCTGACTGGCACGGGCCATAGGCATGTTGGACTTTGGCCTGAACATTTCTTTTTCTTTTCAAAACCTGTGCATTTTCTCTTTATTGTGTTGAAACTTCTGGGCTAGCCCCTCAATTTCTTGTGTGTGTGTGTGTGTGTGTGTGTGTGTGTGTGTCCCACCACGCGCCCATGTATATGATGAAGCAACCCTGAGGGCAGAAGAAAGACAATGCCCTCTAGCAAACCCTAGCTGTCTCCCAAGCCCTGGATTCATTCCTGGTTTCAGCCAAACACTTTCAAGATGTTTTCCTGGGGGCCTGTTGGCTTGGCTATGGGCCCCCAGGCCCAGGGGAGGGTGGTGGCCTAGGGTTTCAGGAGGTCCGAACCAAGTGTTTGGTAAGTTCAGATGGAGTGGAACTAAATGGCTTTTCTCAGCTCAATTTAAAATGATTGGTTTGGCTCCCCGTTGCTCAAGCCCTTTCTGTTCCACCATGGGCTTTGTGACAACAAAAAAGCAGCTGTGGGTCCCTCTGTGTCAACCTTCCAGATGTTTTCTCAGAGAAGAAAGACTTATTTATAAGGTACCTTCTACTTCTAGTGCTCTTCAAAATTCAGCTCAAGAAACATTGGGGAAAATGGGAGGAGGGATGGTTTTCATTATATCCCGTTTCCTCACTCTGGTTTCTGAAATTTATACCACGGCTGACACAACCACGTCTGGCCATCAACTCACCCCCTAACTCAAGGACCTGAGCAGAGCAGAGCAGCTCCCAAACCCTGGGCTCTGAGCTGGCTGGTGCTTGGAGATCATCACTGGACAACAGCTCCCACCTTGAGGAGCAACCCACCAGGGTTGCTGTGTCAAGGCTGCCATGTGGAGGGTGCAGAGAATGGAGATGGCCGAGCTGCCCGATCCCAGTGGAGGTGGCATTACGGGAGGTAGGGAGGATGCTGCTGAGGTACCATCCTCCCAGGACAGGAGGGGAGGGATCCAGAGGCCCACTATCCCCACACAGTAGGGAGTTCCTGAGGACAGGATGAGGCCGTGTCTCTTCCTGCACCAGAACCTCGGGCAATGTCTGGCCAGCATTCCAGGGGATGGTCCACACAGCTGTGCAGAACGTTGCTGTCTATGTAGAAATGTAAAATTTCTCCCAAGAGCTCCTTTGATATGCTTCAAATACTTGATTCATTGACCTTCCCGGGTGTGGAATTAATTGTACACCCTGGAAAGTAACAAGTCAAGTTCAAATCCTTCTTAGTTACACGTCCTGTCTCCACATACCCATTATTTATGTCAGGGGGAACGGCTGTGCACACCTTTTAATCTGTAAGTGTGAGGTAATTGATGGGACTAGGGGGGTGATTATTTTCTGTCCTGCCCCTGGCCGCCTGGCTCAGTCACTGCATAACCTAGTCCTGTGCTGGCTGAGACCAGAGCCACCAGCCACATGGGCTGCTGGCATGATCGAGAAACTGAACTTGACGTTTTAATAATTTATTCTTAGATGTATATATAACTCACACGTTATATTTAGGATTTAAGGGTGAAGCGGCGTAAACTATTTTCCCATTAAACACAACTTGGTCTTTGGCTAGGACTAAACATTTCAGCTGAACCGATGGAAGTTTAGTGCCCAATTTGAGATATGATGCAAATGTAATCTAATTATGGAGTTTTAAGGCTCAGTTCAATACAAATGAATGCAAAATATCTCATTAATAATTGTTTGTATTAATTATACATTGACATGATGAGATTTAGGTATACTGATGGGTTTCAATTTCACCTCGTTCTCTTTGCTTCTCTTAAAAATGGACACAGCACAGCCCATAGCCATCTGTGGGGTTCACATCACACTTCAAACTGGGCAGTTCTGATCTAGAAGGAAGGCATCCATGTCTGAAGGTAATCAACATATGAACTTAAACCAAGTGGGCACTGACAGGGCCCCCCAGACATTCTGCCACGGAATTGTCTCACCCCACTCTTGTCTTACCAGAGATGGTCAGCCATGAACCAGGGGTTCATGGGCTCCTAAAATATCCCAGACAGGTTGAGCAAAATGCATGATCTTTCGTTCTTTCCCTGATGTTCTTCTGTCTACCAGTCAGTGAGAGCTGTGAGAGGCAGAGCCCTCCCAGAGGTGCCGGAGGAGACGTGAGCAGTGGGAATGCCCAGAGGAGCCCTGTCATGGGTCCTCAGTAGTGGTCTGCTGGGCCCAGCACGCATGCCTGGATTATCCAACAGCTAAAGTTGTTTCTGACCTCATTTGCCCTAGATCACTTAATAACCATATTCTAACAGGGTTTGGCTGCAAAGCTATCAGAAATTGATCAAAAAAGCAGAATATATAATCAGTGGCCTCAGAAAATTCAGTAAGAGATCTAAAGCATCTTTAACATTTGCTTCTCATTTCATATGCCACAATACCCTTTGAATGTTTTTGAATAAAATATACTAAAACTTAGATATCCCTTATTCATTATTCTAGCATAAAGTAATTGGAAACAATGGTTTCTGTAGATCCACATATTTCTAGAAAACCATTCGGTTTTACTTACATTTTTCACAAAGTTGTAGCCAGTGATTTCTGTGTATTTCTGAAGACTCCTTTCAGTTCCATCTCGGGGCAAACAGCCTTAGACTGTCCCATGCTTATCAAAATTCCCCCAGGGTCCAGGCATATTAATCAAAAGTATAATCAAAGGATTGGTGTTTTTAGAAGAACTAGTGTTTCCATGTACTGGTCTGCTGTATTAAAGAAAACAGACAGACAGACAGATATATTGAGATACCAACCACATACCACAAGATTCACCCCCTTCGAAGTGCGGGATTCAGGGGCACCTGAGTGACTCAGTGGGTTAAGCATCTGCCTTGGGCTCAGTTCACGATCCCAGGGTCCTGGAATTGAGCCCCGGCATCAGATCCCTGCTCAGTGGGGAGTCTGCTTCTCCCTTGGTTGCTCCCCCTGCTCATGCTCTCTCTCTGACACATAAATGAATAAATAAAATATTTAAAAAAATAAAGTGTGGGATTCAGTAGGTTTTAGTCTATTCACAGAGTTGTGCTGCCATTGCTACTGTCCATTTTAGAACATTTTGGCACCCCAAAAAGAAATTCTGCTTTGATGTTTATTTTTAGAGACAGGAATGAAGGAGTTAGTATGAGATGAGTCTTTGGGTTACAATCCCAAGGCAGCAGACAGATACGGTTCAAGCACCAGATGGAGCTTTGAGTATCTTAGTCTATGTGGTCCTAAGAAAACACTGTGGACCGGGAGGCAGACATGGCAGACTTTTACCTGCTCACAGTTCTCGAAGCTGGAAGTCCACGTTCAGGGTGCAGGTATGGTCAGTCTGATGAGAGCCCTCTTCTTGGCTTGTAGATGCCCCCTTCTCACTGTGTCCCCCTAAGTGATAGACAGATGGAGAGAATTCTGTAGTGTCTGTCTCATAAGGGCATGAACCCCACCCTCCTGAACTCACATGACCCTCATCAGCTCCCAAATACCCCGTCTCCAAACTCCAAGCACATTGGAGTTTAGGGCTCCAACATATGAGTTCTTAGGCCACACATTGGGTCCATAAGAGACAGGTACAAATAATTATGACAAAATTATTATGGGAAGCATGCCATTTCCCTATCCAAGCCACGGGATGTTTTTTAAATCGATATAAATTTCAAAAACTGCCCTGATTCAGCCTGGAGAGTGTAGTCAGGGCTTTGTTTGGGCCAACAACAGAAGGTAAAGCTTAATAGTATAAGTGATAGCTGGGCTGTTGAGTTGAGAGCACCCTGGTTGAAGGCATCGGTGTGATGATGCTGAAGGCAAATGGGAACAATAAAGCAGGACATCTACTTTTTATCAGAACACATGTGGGTTGTTTGCCTCTGAATCCTGCAGTGCAAACATGCTTTAGAGGCCCCTGGGGAACACAGCATGATTCTGAAATGCACATTTGCTGCTAAGAACCAACAAAGTCACTGCACCCCAGCACCAACAATAGCAGGTCACATGCATGTTTCGGGCTGCTTCCACAATGAGTCCTATTGATGGTGTTAGCACAAAATTTAAAATAGAATCACGTGACTCAAGACCGTTAATTAAATGCTTCATCAGTACCACTGCACAACAACTAAATAGTGGAGTGAAAACAGCGGAAAATGCCAAGTGTTGGTGAGAAGGTGGAGCATTGAAACTTACATGCTGCTGGTGGAAATGCAAAATGGGGAAAGATACATTTTGGAAAACAGTGTGGCAGTATGTTATAAAATTAAACATCACTACCCCTTAGCAATTCCGCTCCTGGGATCTGCCCAGGAGAACAGAAAGCACACACTCCATAAACACTCGTACTCATGACAGCATTATCCAGAAGAGCCCCAAACTGGAAAGGTGGCAAGTGTCTTCTGCTGGAGAGTGGATAAGCACTTTGTGGTATATGCGCCCCTTGTAACACAGCTCAGCTGTGGGTACAGTTGCATAAATCTCAGAAGCATTTTGTTAAAGGAAAAAAGGTCAGATGGAAAAGACTCACAAAATAATTCCACTTCTATGCAAATCTAGAAATGACAAAATATAGTGACAGAAGGCAGATCAGTATTTATGAGCAGTCAGGTTTGGGCTAGGGCTCAACTGCAAAGAGACAGGAGGAAGCATGTGGGAGTAACGGGAATGTTTTTGTGTTTTTGTGTTTGTGATTGTATTGGTGGCCATGTGCCTGTATGCAATCATCATCATTCATACAACTGGATTTTGAATGGCCATCAGTTAACATCACAGTTATGACAATAAAAAAAAGTAATTTGGCATGACTAAAATAAGTAAAAAGAAACTAAATAAAACTAAAACAAGAAGTCTCAGAACCAAAGGAGTAAGTGTTGTCTCCTGATTGAAATGGTGCATCTAATGTTCCTGATAAGATCTGCAGCAGACCCTTTGGGAAGGCCTGCCCAGAACACCACAATTCCCCATCCATGTATGAGTGTACGCCACACACAATGTCTGTGTATCCCTGTCCCTGATCAGACAGGAAGAAGGACCATCCTGAGCAGAGCTGGCAGATCGGATTTGCTCCGTGCAAATTACAGTTGGGATTCAGCAATGAGAGAAGATGCTGTGCCCCCTCCCCAGCCTTCCTCCATACCCCTCCTAAGCATGTTAGAGCACCTGAGATCTCTTGCCCAACACAGAGCTTTCCCTCAAGTTTCTGGGGTGGTTGGTAGCCCTGCCTGTGTCTGCTCAAGTGAGAGATAATAGTTCTCAGTTGTCCTTTGGGCTCTCCTCTGTTATCATGCCATTTTCCCCTCCCCATATTCCCTCTAAAGTGACGTCCCAGCAGTTTGTTTCATTCTGTATTTGTGTCTGTATTATCTTGGCCTGGAATTTTATTCACTCTCTTGTATGTGTAATAGCATCATAGGAGATAAGAAATTCAGTTCACCTAATTCTCTGTTCACCATCTAACTTGGTGCTGTGCACAATTAGGCACTTAACGAATGTCTTTTAATGACACGGATGGTCATATGGATGATGGCTCTGCTTAACTTCCTCCTGGGAGCTCATATACTTTGAGAGCAGGGCTTCCTGAAATCAAACCAGGAAATGTAAAATCAGTTTCTTCATATCTTTGGTGAACCACAAGGTTAGTGACTTAACGAAGGGTAAGGGAATTAATGGTGCGGTGGGTAAAGTTCTGCATTCCTCCTGCTGAATGCTTACCTCTGGTTCACAAGGATTTAATTTGGCCTGTACCATTTGCATTCTATGTGCTCCTAATTGTGAATCCAGAAAAACTTAGTTCATTTGTGGGATCAATTAGTATGAAATCACAATGTTTAAAATGGCAGACGAGCTTTTTAGAGTAACATTAGTTGCCAATAAAAGAAAGCTTAATTTCACCAGTGGTGAACTTCATCATTCTTAATGAAATACACATGTCTGATCACTGTATCACATAATCCGTCCTTGCTGCTGCGTGCAGAATGCCACATTCATCACAGTAGCACCATCACTGTATGGAGGCATGGCAGGTTGGCACCCATTGGGCTTTTACTGTGAAGCTTGGAGAGAGGGAGAGTGGGGACCCATCTCGGATCCCATAAGACCTGTCTGAAGTTCATCCCACTTCTAGGTGGTGCCAATAGCAGGGACTTGTGAGCAGGGACTTGAATTGGCTGGGAGCCAGGGCCCTGTTAAACCAGGCCTGAGCTCAGAAAGTTGGATACAGACCAGACCTTAGGGTGGCAATCCAGTATCACGTCCTGAGTACGTCAGGTGGAAGTTGGGTTGAGGGCCCCAAGTTTGCTCATTTATTCATCCCTCCACCCTCACTCCTCCAACCTCACCCATCCACCCTCATCCCTCCACCATCACCCCTCCACTCTTGTCCCTCCACCCTCATCCCTCCACCCTCATCCCTCCACCTGTCCACTCAGTCACAAATACTGACTGCATCCTTATTGTGCACCTCGCCCTGCTCCGGTCTTGGGGATTCAGTCCAGCTATGAATGAGGCTCCTGTGGCAGCTTGGCTCCTGGAACTCAGCATTAGGGGAAGGGACCCAGGTCCCCGACTGTAGAGGGCATGAAGGCTCCAGGCTCCACTCCTGTGAACTCCAGGTGCTTGATGTCCAGAGAGAGGGGACACAGCAAAGCAGACCCTCCATGCCACCTGTCCACACTGCCAGCCCAGAACACGCAGGGAGAAAGCTGATCACATTTCCTAAAATCAGTTTTTGTGTCTTTGCCATTTTTCACCTTCTCCCTTCGTGAGCCAGCGCTTTGGTTAGTGGCACGCCCTGGAGAATGTACAAAGAATATACTGAACACCTGCAGCCCTTACTCTGTGTTTGTGCGGCTTCTCCCGATGGTCCTGACGTCTCACTCATCAGACCGGGATCGAGGGTTCTGCCAGCAGCACCACCATGCGACGTGGACCCAGAGGCCATGTGCCCTCACCACGGCATGGCTGCTTTTCTGACTGCAGGTGGGGATGGGGCTCTGGGGACACCCTCTGCCTGTGCCCCTGCCCCCTGCGCAGGAGAGCTGGGGAAGCGAGCAGGCAAGTCAGGACTCCGCCAGGGGCACATCTGGGGGGAAGGCGCCGTCCCGGTGTCCCAGGCAAGAGACCCGGTTTTAAACACCCCTGAGGTGCCCGCCTGTGTTCGCTGTACTCCTCTGACCAAGGGTCTCTTCATGGTGGGACCCATGAGGAGGGCCACTCCCACTGCCCCGAGCAGGTGAGGTGATGTTTCCTGAGTCAAAGGTCTAGCACAGTGACTGGTACAGGGTGGGCACCAAGGTCATTTCTCATGTCCTTTCAAGACATACATCCCTCTCCTTCATTCTACGGGGAGAGAAGCCTTTTTTTAAGCTTTGCCTTAAATCGGGACTAAACCAGTCTTTGGGATCAATATGGTTAAATGTGGCACTAATTCTTTCCCTCTTGCTGCTATGCCGTTGAGTCGGGGTATTCCATTCAGAAGGGGAGGGAGCCCGCAGAGTCCCCCCGGTTCCACGAAAGGTCAAGATCAACCCTCTCAATAAAGTCTGTCTGTTGTTCTCCACGGAGTTTTCTCCAAGGGCAGCTTTGATTTTCCTGGATCAACCTCGGGATGAAGAACGGAGTTGAACCTCCCCAAACGACAAGCTGTAGATCTGCTACGCAGTGGAGAAGAAGAATCAAAATGTCAGTCTCTAATTAAAACTCATAAAGGAAAAATTAAAACCCATTCTTTAATGATGCCATTTATTGTCATGGATACTAAGGGGGAAATCAGACTAATGAAAATGCATCGAGGAAACTTCACACTTTGGAGATCGTGGCTTGTGGAGCGTTTCCACTCTGGATTCTGAGAGTCCCGTTATTCTCAAAACATGCCTCAGTGATATGCACTGAAACAGGGAACAAATGGCCCAGGATTTATCTTTTGAATTAAATATGTAGAGCATTTTAGAAAATTCAGACACAGCAACAGAGAAGTGAGAGGTGCCATGCAAACAAAACCCGAGATGTTTCCAGGTTTCAGGTTGTTTTTAGAAGTAAAGATTTTCAGAGATGGCTGGGGTAGGGCTGGGGACAGGCTGAGGGAGCACAGTGGTCATTGCAAGCCTTTGATTCAAGCAGAACCTAGGAGACATGCTTTAAATCCTCCCGCTTACTCAAATGAAAGTGCCTCACACGATTTCCTGAAGAATTAACTTAATTGGGGTTGGTGTAAGGTTGGTGTCCTTCCTGCTGGAAACCTTCCCAGGTCTTTCTGGGCGTCGGTGGCCACCAGACTCCCCGGTCCCCTGTTAGCCCAGACTTTAATTAGCTCTGGCGTCCTCTTCATAATGATAGATGCGGAGATGATAAATGGAAATGCAAATGACGGTGAAGTGCCTCAGCCATCAGCGCCGAGTATCATTAATACCTTCCCACTGCCGAATCCATCACTGTCACGCGGATGCCTGTGTGCAGTGGGGCACATGGCTGCCGGCCAGGACGCCTCCCCGAGCACCGGCAGGTTGGACTTGGTAGGGTTTTCCTCCCCATATGCTTTTATTCATCTTTTGCTGAATATTTGTTTGGCAACCAGAGTTCCAATATATTTCCAGCTGAGATGATAACTATTTTGGGTCAATAAGCAAATAGCTAATTTGGAGCAAAATAAATACCAATAAGAAATTATTCTCTGAGCATCGAGATCCAAAGGAAAGTCGATGTAATGAATACATCTGACCTGCTTTAAAACTTAACAAGCTACTTTGAAAGTGTCTATAAGTCGACTTTAAAAAGAAAATCTCAATCCGTAACCCCAGTTTAAGTGATGTTAGGTTTTTTTTTTTTTTTTTCAATATCTGGAAGCACGAAGTACTCTTATGCCTACACTTGCAGAGTTGTTCGCTCCTGGAAACTGGTGGCTTCAGGAGGATAAGACATCATCTCTGGCAAGATAAAAACACCTCTCCAGCTCCCACTGCGGGCCACCCGGGCACCTCTCAGGACAGCTGAGAATCACCCCTTGTTATTTACATGGAGTCGCCCTCATACAGCGAGTCAAGGATGGGGAGAGTGTCAGGGAGTCTCCACATGGAAGCCACAATAAGGACTGCTCCCTGCGTGGTAGCCCACTCGTTCCCGACCTCTCTTGCCTCATTCTAACCTCACTTGTTTTGCTCACTGCCTTCACCCTGCCTGCCCACCTCCATGCTGACCCCCAACTTCCACTTGGCCGGAACATGTGACGTCCACAAAAGGACGCTCAAGGGCTTCATGGCCAACGTCTTGAATGTTCTCACAATGAGGACACCATGTTACCTACAGATCTGCCTCCCTCACGAGCCAAAGCATGATTGCGTGTAGATCATGTTGTCCAAGATTTGGGACAACTTGGAGCGGTGTTCCCGAACACAGCAGCTGGAGCATATAGTCTAGTGTATTACTGATGTGCTAATATCGTCCTGCCTTCACCACAGACCGTCGGCAGAGGTGAGCAAGGAAGCGGACCGACACGCTCTTTCTCTCCCAGCCTGCCCCTTCTGCAGTGTTCTCCATCTCTGTAGCAGGCACCCCCAGCAACACAGGTCTCATCATGGAGACCTGAGGCTAGGAGGCATCTCCATCCAGTATCTAGCCCCAAGTCCTGCAGATGCAGCCTCTCTGTGACGTGCCTGGACCGAGCACTTCACTGCCTGTCATCTCCGCTGGTACCACCAGGGCTCAGCCTGGGTCTTCCCATGCACAGCGGCAGCCACCTGCTGTTGGGCCCTGGCTCCCTTTCTCCATGCCCACCCCCTCCAGTCCTTCCTCACACTGCAGTCAGGGGGATCTTTGGAGACCACACGTCTGGTCACAGAATTCCCATGCTTAAACTATTTCAGAGTTTTTCTTTCTCACATCTAAAGTCACAGAAAGGTCCCCAGATGGGCTGGTATCTCTTTCCAATCATCTTTGCCCCCAGCCCTCCTTCACCTTCCTCCAGCCACGAGATCTTTCCTTCTTCCTCTTCACTGGACCATCTCTGGGCCGAAATCCTCCATGAGTGTTCATTTTGCCTGGAGCCCTTGTCCCCCTGCTCTCCTGGGTCTCCCCTGCTCAGCAGTGTCCATGTGACCCGGCAAAGGACGGACCTTACGCAGTGTGATGTGCAAGTGGGGAGGTAGCTCCAGGCTCTGCACAGACGCCTGGGCGTAGCGACTGCTTGGTGTGTTGTGTCAATTTCCTTATCTGTAAAATGAAAATAATGATGTTAGCCCCCTCTTAGGGAGATGATAAGCACTGAATGAGCTAATATGTGTTGGGTGCTCAGGCCATTTGCACACTAACATAATAAATGTTTATTAGATTTACCTCTTATTAAGTTACTCTGTTAATAAGGGGCCTTGGAGTAAGTGCCACTCACTCACAAGGGCTTTCTGAGATCTGGTGATATGTTCTATTTTCCAAAGCTGACTGTACCGTTATCTCCTCCCACCCCACATGCTCTTCTGCAGGGGACCTTGCCCCTCTCCCATCAAGAGATGACCTTTATTGTCGGTGTTGTTTTTCCACATGGACTAGGGGAGGACCCCACGACTGCTCCCACCAACCCAGCTCAGTACGACATTCTGGCAACGGTCTGGATAGGGCCGTTAGCTAGCCCGGAAGCTTCCTGTCCTCGCTTCTTGGAATGCTTGTCCTTGGGATGTTCCCTTTGGAAACATCTGTGCTATGAGAAGCCCAGGCACAGGGAGTGGCCCCATGGCAGCTCCGGCTGAAAGATGAGCATCCAGGCCACAGGCAGAACCACGCCAGAGGGGTGAGTGCCCCATCCTGGATACCCAGCACGGTGGAGCCTGCAGATGGCTCCAGCCCCAGCAACCCATGGAAGCCCCAGGACTAGAACGAAATTGCTGTCTTGAGAACAAAGTTTAGAGTGACTTCTGGGACAGCCGTCAGGATACACCCACTAACTGCGTCCCGTGCGGTCGAAGAGGTGAGATCTGCCCATCAGTGCCCCTTGGAACATTGCCCAGTTGTTTCTCACCCCACGAGGCTGAAAGGAGGGCAGTGTTTCCAGCTGTGGACACAGCCCAGTGCCTGGCAGGACTTGAGTAAACACCTGCAGAAGGAATGAACATAGCAATGCTGAGTTCTAATTTTTTATGGCACCCCCTCCTCCTCCTGGCGGGCAGGATGGTTTTGGTGAGCAACCATCCATGGAAAGCCTGAGGTATGGCTTCTGGGAGCCTCATAGGTTGAGGGCCTCAGAGACCACACAAGACACAGACCCCAAACCACTGGTGGGCCCTGCTCCTGCCCAGCATTTTAGACCCATCTGTCGCTGGGATGGACAGAACGATTATTTCAACTAATCCTAAAAGTTTATGTTGGAGTGAAGAAAACTTCACAAAGATAATCCTGGGTGGCGAGGCAAAGCAATTGAAGTTCAGGTTCCATTTAAAAATTTTCAAAACTGTTATTCTGTTTGTCAGATTAGTAATTTATAGACAGATAATCCCCCAAAAGATAAGGAAGGTAAACTCTCTCCTTTCTCCTAAAGCATTGCCTAGAGCTGTGAGGCCACCTTTTAAAGTCACTATTTTACTAAAATTAACTTCTTAACGTTACGTTTGATAGCAATACTTTCTTCCTCACTGGAAAGTCATAAAAAGCAACTTTATTTGAAGTTGCAAAGTCATTTATTTCTAAAATAAATACAGGTGAATTGATTTCCATCTGACTACAGGTTAGATATTTTATTTTGTTAGTATAATGAAAACAGAAAATAAAAGGAGACAAAATGTTTTGTTACCTTGGTGCCTATTAAGATTTTGGCATCCTTTCTAGAGGGTGCCAGCCAATTTCAATAACATCGGGAACATGAGGAAATAAATTAGACATTTTAATTGTGAGATTATAACGTACTGATGGAAGAACTGGGAAGGAGCCAGAACCAATTTTAATGATAAAACAACAATCTAAGCAAAGTAGAAAACATTAGACTCCAAGGGCTTTGAAGGAAAATACAGAAGCAAAATCAGTAGCACCTCGAAGTTTATGAAGCCAGTAAACTGGAGAGAGCATAAATCGTGAGTGACATTCACAGATGTATTCTGGATAATGCAGACTGCTAGAAGCAGTAAATCAAAAGCATAATTGGAGGAAATTTCATAGAGCCTTAATAATTGATGCTTTAGGTGGCGACAAGAAAATTGCATCTCTGGGGAAAATTTAGAAATTTCTGAATAAAGTCTCCTAGTTCCCAGTCGTGAATGACCACCAGCAAGGACTCACGCTATTGAAACTGTTGGGTAACATGACCACGGATGAGTCAGTCTTGGATGAAAGAATTTTACTTGCCAGCATTGCAAACAATAGGTCCATTCTCAATTCACTCAGAAACTTGGCAGTGGGAGAGCCTGGCAGAAGCTGTGGGTGCTGTCAGAATCGGATGAGCCCTCGATCGCCACCTTCCCAAGACACATGACTGCGCGTCTTCAGACCTGACTGAACAGGGTGAAGATGGACGGGCAGTGGGGCCCCAGCTGCTGCTGCCTCCTGGTCATGTTTATGGAGGGACAACCTGCCTCATGCAAGCCTCTGACACAGGACAGCTCCAATGCTGGCAGAAAACGGGGTGCAGAGACTCAGGACACTTTGAGGAGCTCTCCCTTAGCCTGATTATTGTAAACCAACCTCACTGACGTGTAATTCACATACAATAAAATTCACACATTCGAAGTGTACAATTTGCTAAGTCTTGGTAGACACATACACCAGAGGAACTACTTCCATCAAAATATAGAACATTTCTATCTCCCTAGAAAGTTCTCCTGGGCGTCTTGTCAATGAACGGGGCCCTCCTCAGGCCATCATCGATCATATTTCTATCCATATGGATTCATTTTGCCTGTTCCAGAATTTCATGTGAAAGCAATCATACAGTTTTACTCACTCAAGTCTGGGCTCTTTGGCTCAACATAAGGCTGCGAGGTGTACTTGTTTTTCAGTAATTCATTTGTTTTTATAGCCAAATGTTGTTGCATGGTATGAAAGACTTCATTTTGTTCATGCGCCGCTCCACTGACGGACACTTAAGTTTTCATTTCTCCAAAGTCAGTGTGTAGGAGTGGCTCAGGCAGCAAGCGTGTGTCTAACTTTACGACGGCTTTACAGGATGAGGGCACCATTCTCTACTGCCCAGAAGTGTGCAAGGGCTCTGTCGGTTTCGTGCTCATCATTAGTCCACATTGTTCATCTTTTTAGGCTGTAGTGAGAGTTGAGACTGTTGCGAATGGCTGTGTACACACTTGACGACTCACAACCCTGCACATCTTTCATGAACGTAGTGCCATTTATGTGTCTTCTTTGGAGAACTATCCACTCAAGTAGTATGTCCACTTTTTAGTGAGAACAGTTGTCCTGTTATAAGAATATTTGATGCCATATAGTAATATTAACTATAGTCCCCAGGATATACATTCCATTTCCAAAACTTATTTATTTTATAGCTGGAAGTTTGTGTTTTTTTGACACCCTTCACACATTTTGACCCCCATTCCCCTTGCTTCTGGAACTACTGGCAGGTGCTCTGTATCTGTAAGTTCAGGTTTTCTTTGTTATTGTTTGTTTTAGATTCCACATACAGATGAGATCATATAGTATTTGTCTTTCTCTGAGAAATAATTTTTATCACTGGTTCTGTTTGTATATATGTGTGTGTGTATGTCTAATATTACCCACATTTGTGAAGTATGTGCATATATGTGTCCTGTGTGGACAAAGACATGAGCCCAGATCTTGCACATACATGAAAATCCCTGACACAGGTTTTGGTTGTGTGCGCTTGTGCTGCGACTCTTTTCCTCCAGGCTGTGGTTTTGTTGTCTCCCATTCTTGACGCTGTCTTTGAAGCTTATACTATTTTAGAGCTGATGCTGTCCAGTTCATCCTTTTGCCTGAAATCAGTATAACAAAACCAGCTCTGTCTTGTTGTTTTTATGATACCTTTATTCCATCCTTCAACTCTTACTATCTGTCTGTGTGTATGAACCATAACCTCCACAGATGGAGTGTAGTTGGGTCTAACTAGTCCAACCAGCCTGAAATCTCTGCCTTATAGTTTACATGTTTAGTCCATTTACATTTATTGTACATATATGATGATTGAGCTAAACCAACCATTTCATTCGTCATTTATCATTTATCTATTCTTTTTTTAAATTTCATTTCTTTTCAGGGTAACAGAATTCATAGTTTTACACCACACCCAGTGCTCCATGCAATGC
>PISX010018559.1:0-40352 GCA_004024625.1 Mellivora capensis
TTAGAACCTGGGACATCAAGCACCTGCACAGGGTCTGAGGGTCTGGGTGAGACAGAGGCAAGGGTGAGAGCTGAGAGCTGGTCTGTGGTCTCCTCCGCACTCAGGTGTTTGGGGACAGGTGGGGACAGGGGACAGTAGGTGGGCAGCTGGTCCCAGCAGTCTGCGGCTTCACTGGGCAGGTGTGACCTGGGAGGAGGTTGAGAAGGGCTGCAAAGGACCAGTCTGGGGGGATCTTATCGCTCGAGCAGAATAGGGGAGAAATGGAGATCTTTTTGTGGGAGGCGTCAGTGGGTGATGGTAAAGATGGGCTCCCTACTTGTCTACACATGCAGGGTGAGACCCCCAAGACCTTTGGAAGTCAGTGAGCAGGAGGGCGGGAAAGAGAGGGTCTGGAAGGTAAGGGGGTGCCGTGGGATGCCGGTCCTGTCTCTTGTGCTTGCTGGGTTACCTTGGTGAACCGGAAACCCTGGGACCCTGGCGAGGGGCCAGGAAGAGGGGGCTGGGGAGCAGGGAGCTTGGGGGGATAGGCTGACTGTTTGGGGGCACTGGGGGCTGGGAGGGGCTTAGGGCTTGGTACTAAGCCTCCATATTGGTTTCCTGATGGGCGCCAAGTCCCCCGGACCCCCCTACTGGTGCGTTTGGCTGAAAAGCAGGGACTTGGCCTTCCCATCCTTCCCCCCGGGGAGCACAGTGTCTTATATACGACACAAGTGCAGCCCATATTTTTGAATAAATAATGAACGAATGAGATAAACGAATGGTCACTTGATTAAACTATGAAACAAGTTAACCCCTATGCCTTGGCGACAGCTGGGCGTTTTATGAAAGCGTTTTCTTATAAAGGATAATCTGTCAATTACAAGCAATTTTCTGTAAGAACAAGTAAATAAATCAGAAATTCAGAGTTCTCAAAATTCATATACTTCACACATTTCGAATGTACTTATTGAGAAAATGAAAGGATCAAGTGAGAAGATCACCTTTTGATTTTTTTTATTACGGCACAAGTCGAGGAGAGCCGTATACCATTGCTCAAATCCTTATACTCGTCTTACTTAAGCCTGAAAATCTAAGTATCTCTGTGTTCAGAACCTAATTCTGTCCTCGGCCGCTGCACGCTTACGTAACTGGAAGTGAGGTCTGAGTACTTGGCTATGAGTCAAGCCTTAATGCATTCATGGTTTATTTCTCTTTGTCGACAATTCTAAAGACTGAAGCGCATATTTGAAGATTACAGTGCCTACCAGATATTTTTAATATCGTCTCCAAATATCTTACTCAGGTAAGGACATACTGACATAATCAGCTATGGGTTCATTTATTCTTTCTCAGAAATATTTAACACGTGTGTGAGGAAACTAATGTGTGGCCATTCTTTTTTTTTTTAATTTATTTACTTGTCAGAGAGAGAGCGAGAGCGAGCGAGCGAGCACAGGCAGACAGAGTGGCAGGCAGAGGCAGAGGGAGAAGCAGGACATATTTCCCCGCCGAGCAAGGAGCCCGATGTGGGACTCGATCCCAGGACGCCGGGATCATGACCTGAGCCGAAGGCAGCTGCTTAACCAACTGAGCCACCTTATTACGTGGGTCATAAAATGTCTGCGAGCCGCCTAGTAAGGAAGGTAGTGATGTTATGAACGAGCCCATGGACCCTGAGCTCCCCGAGGACACGCGACTCCTGTATTAATCATTTTCCTGGGGTCTACTAAAGCATCGGGACAATGTCAGCAATCAATAGTGGCTGAAACTTGTGAATGATTGAAAATATATTGCAAATCAAAAGTGGTTAAAGATACACACATTCACACACAGTTTTAGGCGTTCACTCCTGTAGCATTTGCTGGTTGCTAAGTCCTCTGAGCCCGCTGCCAAGGCAGCCCGGCCGTCCCTCGGAGAGATTTCCCTATGATAATCCCCTTCTTTCCCTTTTTCTGTTCTGAGTAGCCTGTCACTGTGGATTACCTCACGCCATTCTTTATAATGTGGCAACATCATATTTCCAAAAGAATTTCAAAATAGTATTCACTTCAAGTCCTTACTATATAAATAGCAACCAATTTCAACAATAATGCATGAGTTTCAGATATGATTCACATAGTATCAGTTTTTATAAAGCTAGGAATACCATAAATGATCATAAATGATTTTCTTTTCCTAAAATAATTAATAGGGTTTTTTTATTTTACTCTTCAGTGAATTTTCACAGTTTAAACACCACCAAGAAATGGTGTATACACACACACTTCTTTTGTAGCAAACACGGTTATAAAACACACAAGATTTTGCTGCTGGCAGCTATGATGGAGAAACCTATACCTGACCATCTCCCTGAAAATGAGCAGCTGTAAAAGCTGGATAGAAAACAACAAACATCTTGAGTGTGGAGGAGAACCCGTAGCACCAGAACTTGCTGGCTGGAGATGCCAGAGAGAAGGGGAAGCTCTGGGGTGAGCTCACGCTCACGGTTTCTGATCAAGGGCTCTGCCCATTTATAATCCCTGCAGAGCCAAGAAGGAGTCCCATGCATCTGGGGAAGTAAAGACCAGACTCCATGGTAGCAGCAGCTAGGACTTGAGGGACCGAATGGAGGCCAAGGAGAGATGGAACCACCCCAGAGGTGGAAATCTGGCGTCCTGTGTGTGGCTGTGCGTCTGGTCCTCCAGGCCACCAGGGGAGCTGGGGAGTTGGCGGAACACGGCCCGCCCAGGAGGTGAAGACCAGCACCTGGTTGGCTGGGTGAGGTCAGGTGGGGCTGACAGCGGCCTCGGGGCTTGGGGCCAGCTGAGCTGTTGTCCAGTGGAGGAGATGCTTTTTAAGCGCTTGGTTAGGCGCAAGGGATTGAGGGAATTGTCAGTGCAATTAAGGACCACGGAGCCCCCAACGGAGAAGGAGACGGAGGTACGAAGGGGACGGCCGGGAAAACCTGCGCTCTCACGCGCTCTTACAGCCCAGCTTCAGCACTAATGCTCCCTCATACCGCCTTTCCTGGTTCTGCGTCTGGCTACCCACAGAAAGTAGCACAATATTCCTCACAAACTCCAAGGAACATACTTTGTGTGGAGCATTGTACCGGGGATAAGAAGACAAGACAAATTCTTGTGTTTCAAGAGCTTGCATGCTAGGAAACCACTGAGTGTTCAAAGCTCCCACCGATTCTGTCCAGGATGGATGGAGCGACAGAGGAGAGAGAAATCTGGAGAGTCTAACTCTTCGCGTGCCTCTGGGTTAGAAGCCCAGGCCTGCTCACCGTCAAAACAGGCTATCGGAAGACAGGATATCGAAAAGATATCTGCACCCACGTGTCCCGGGCACCATCACTCGCAGTAGCCAGGATCCCTCCCCGGCAGCCCACGATGGCTGAACGACTAAAGGGGTGTGTGTGTGTGTGTGTGTGTGTGTGTGTTGTATGTCATGCCCATGACAAGTACGCGGATGCGTGCCTGTGCGTACATGCGTGAAGATATGTATATGATGAAATACTATTCAGCCGCAAGAAGGAGGGAAATCCTGCCATTTGCAGCAACGTGGATGGGCCGTGAAGACACGATGTTGTGAAACAAGTCAGACGTGGAGAAGTACTGTCCAGTCTCACTTACACGTGGAATTTAAAACGAAGGAAAGGAGAGTGGGGCTGGGAGCGTGGGGGAGAGGGGAGATGGTCAGACGCACGAATTCTCAGTGACAGGAGGAGTAAGACCCAGGGGGCTACGGGGGGCACGGGGGGCACGGGGGGCCATAGTTACCAACACTTATGTATACACTCCGGAGCTGGTAGGAGAGTAGAGACCGGGCTTTAGGGACCTGGAGCGCTCGGCTGCAGTGAGGGCGGTGACCGTGACCTTCCTGAGACACAGAAGGGCCAATGCTTGCTCGCAGGAGGCCCAGCCAGTCATGCTCCAGTGCTGCCACAGAAAACCAGGCTGGAGCCGGGCAGGTCGCGTCTTCGGGGTCTGTTCAATACGTATTCTAGGGACCTCAGCGTTGGGCTTTCCCGGCCTTGGGTCCCTTGGACACGGGCTCCCTGATCCGCAGCCCCATGTGCGCGAGCTCACGCCCACAGTGCGGTGAGGCCAAGGAACACGCGGCTTACAAAGGGCGGAAGGCACATGCCCACAGCTTGTGGGGTTGGGAGCCCTGTGTGCCGCTGTGCGTTTTCCTGAAATTTATCCCAAGCTAACTGACATCTGCATTTAAATTAGGGTGGTCTGAGTCTACACCGCGGGGGTTACCGTCTGGACAGCCATTTCCGCAAGCCTGGGAGTGGGGGCCGGTGCCCGACTTGGTCTGCGGGCTGCAGGGCGAGGAGGTCAGGTGCGGGCGCGGGGCTGGTCCGGGAGCCCTGGGTCCCCGAAGGTTGGGGCGCAGGAGCCACCGCGCTTCGCGGTGAGTGCGCGGGGAAAAAAGCCGAGGCTTCAGCGTGCTTTCCCTTGCGGGGCAGTCCCTGGGGTGCCCCGTCAGCTGCCCTGTGACCTGCGACGGGGCGGGGGACATGTCGGCCTGGAAGGATCCGAAAGGCAGAGGGACCGGGGAGGGCCGAGGGGAGCCCTCCAATCAGACAGCCCAGGGTGGGGCGCTCTACTGTGCCCGAGAGAGCCCCGCATCCACGCGCCCCCGGCCGCCCACCCGGAGAGCGCCCTGCCTCCACCTGGCCTCAGTGCTCGGGGACCCCCCCCCACGGTGGTGCGCTCCCCGCACCGCGAGCGCCCACCTGGCCGGTGCGCTTGTCCCCCGCCCGGGTGAGCGAAGCCCAGGGACCCTGCGCTCGCCCCCCGCCCCGGGAGCGCCGCGCGCCCCTCCTCCCGGGGGCGGGTCAGCGTGGGCGGGGCTCGGGGCGGGGGCGGGGGCGGGGGCGGAGCGCCCCTCCCGCTGCCCGCAGAGCCGGAACGCGAGCCGGACCCGGGCGGGGAGCAGGCGCCCGCGGGGTCCTCGGACGCTCGCGCGGGGCCCCCGGAGCGCGGACCCCGCCGCTGGGCCGTGAGCGCTGACTGACCGCCGCCCCCCGCCGCCCCCAGCGGGCGCCCCGCCGCCTCCAGGAGCCCGCGCGGGCGAGTGCGGCCCCTCCGCGCCCCCTCCGCGCCCCCTCCGCGCCCCCTCCTCTCCCGCGGCCCCGGTCTCCCTCTCCTCGCCCCCCCCCCACCGCCGCTTCCCGCACCCCTGCCCCTCGGCGCGCCCCCTCCGCTTCCCGCACCCCAACCTCCTTCCCCGTCAGCGCGGGCGGCCTGCGCGGTGGGTGGGCGCTGGCGGGCGCTGGTCGGTGGGTGGACGCTCCTCCCGACCGCCCCCTCCACCCCAACCCCAATGTGCCGAATGGAAACCGTGGATTTGCTGTTTAATGCCCTGAGCGGCTGGAGGGAAGCGCAGGGACTTTATGGTCCGTGGGAACTGGGGTTTCCCAGAATTGGGCATTTGGGGTTGGCCCGAATTCCTTCGTGTGAGTGGCTCCTGGGGCCGAGAGAGAGAGTTTCAGAGGCGAGCCGCCCCCCCACCCAGGACAGGGCCAGGTCTGGGGGCCTCCCCAAGACCCCTTTGTCCCTCCCTGATGCTGGGGGCCGGCGCCCGCTGAGTTCTCTGGGCTTGGGGACAACTCTGAGCAGGACCGCTACAACTGACGCTCTTTCGACACGTTCCAGTCTCTGCCCCAAACAACTCCCATTCCCCCTTCTTATTCTGGAACAGCTAAGCCAGTGATTGACAGAAAACAATACTGTTGGCTCAAACAAAGACAAAAAGTTCTTGGAAGCCTTCAAGTTGCCATCCGCACACAACGGAGTGTTCTGGAAACAGTCTGAGGCAGCAGCTGATGATCCCGGCCTCGGGAGGCTCTGGACTGGGAGACCGGCTGAAGAGGGCCCTGCAGGGGCCCTGCCGAGGCTTCCCTGGGATTGTCCCCACAGTCCCCCTGGTCCCGAGAATGCCGGCGAAAAGCAGGGATGCACTGACCTTGCGTCTCAGGATGACAGAAACGGCTTGATTGCGGAGGGTGGAGGGCTTTCGTAGACTCGTGCTGGTCGCGGTGCTCCTAAACTAGGGGCGTAGCGGTAACTGATTTTTTTAGATATATAATGTGTGTAGAGATGGGTGCCTTTTCCATCACGGCATGCATTTCTGGGGTATTATCACCGAATTTTAGAACTCAGGCCCAGGTAACATTCTGTTTATTTGTTGCAGTACTTTGTGATATGAATAGTTTTCCAGCCATTGCGGATGGGAATTAAGCCTCCAAGATGTGCTTGGGGTCACAGGCAGTAACCTGCTGAAGAAAATAGGGACTCTCGGGAGCCATAGGCTTTCTGCTTTGTTACCGCTTTGAATTTTGAAACGATTCCGCCTGGTCGGAATTGTACGTTTTCCTGGAGGGACTCCGGCACCGTCGGCTGAGAACCTGCCCTCGCCTTGGAGGAGCTGAAGGGGGTTTCACGCGGCGTCATCCTGGCAGGGCAGGAGGCTTTGGCAGTGACGTGGGGTGTTAAGGACGTCCTTCAAGTGCGGGTCCGCCAGTCGGTGCCCTCCAGTGTGCCACGTGCTGGTTTCTCTAAGGCCCTAGACGTGGGGCTAGCGGGGGTGGCTCTGCCCACCAGTTTGCACAGGCTCAGGCTGCGTTCAGGGCTTGCTTTGTCCTGGAGCCTCGGTTACAGGGCACAGCCGACGTGGACTGGGCTTGCAAGTGGGCTTTTGTCAGGACTGGAGGCCAGTTGTTAGGACGATAAGGGAGAGGGTAGCAAGGCAGGAGCAGTAACTTGGTATGCAAATAGGCTGTGTCAGTGCTCCGTTGAAGGACAACGAATGCCAGGGTTCAGATTCTCATTTAAGCTGAGTGGAAGCGTGGGGTTGGCGTGCGGCTGCCCGAACACGGGCACTCAGAGCACGTGTTCTCGGACCTGGGGGCGCCTGGGCGGCTCAGGGGGTTAAGCCTCTGCCTTCGGCTTGGGTCATGGTCCCAGGGTCCTGGGATCGAGCCCCGCATCGGGCTCTCTGCTCGGCAGGGAGCCTGCTTCCTCCTCTCTCTCTGCCTGCCTCTCTGCCTGCTTGTGGTCTCTCTCTGTCAAATAAATAAATAAAATCTTAAAAAAAAAGAAGCCTTGGACCTGGACGGCCGCTACTGGGAATGGCATGGTTTGTGTCCAGACCACGCAGAAGCACTAATTTTTGTATCACCGACTTCGCATGATATCGTTGTATTTGCACAGCTCCTCAGTCACTTCAGTTAAGGAAGGAACTCAGTTTTTCTAATCAGGAAAACAGTGACAGAAAAGAACCTGGTGTTAGTCCCATTATGTTTCTGCTCACAAAGGTGTTTTCTGAAGGCAAAAATGCAGCACAGTCTGTGGAAGGACTGCTTGTGTGGAGCGAGGGAATCTGGCCGGATGTGGACGCCTCCTTCAGGCCTGGAGCCTTCTTTCTAAGCCTCCCTGTGGCCGTTCTGCGTGGTCCGCTCTTCCTAGCGTCAGCCAGTGGCGAACCTGAGCCTCGAACCCCCCGTGTCCCCTGCTAACGTGTCCCCATGTCCCCTGCTAAGGTCCAGTCACGGGAGCAGCATCAGGTCAGCGCGAGGCGGGTTCTCGGCTCTCAGGGTCCTCGCGCTGCTGCCCTTGATGACTATGGGCCACGCGTTCTCGGTTTCTAAATGCCACCGCCTGGTTGGAGGGGCTGCAGGCGAGAGCCGCGGCCGTTTGCTGTTCTCGGTCCGCGCTTGCCGATGGCACGGTGACAACAGGTCACTGAAATGTGTGTTGGGGAGGGAGCGGCTGGACCAGACCAGGTGAGGTTAAGCCCGCGCCCCGGAGGAAGGCCGTCTCTTCGCTTTATGCGTTCGCTCCTGTTTCTTGTCCTTGCCGACTCATCACCGCAACCGTGGAATTAACACGGGGAATCATCTGGTTTTACCAGGAGGTGGGTCTGCTCTTGAACACTCTCACGAGATCCAAGTCAGAGCTTCGCTTATTTGTGTAAAACATCCGGTGTTGAACGGCCTATTTCCCGAACGACAGATGTGGGACAACAGCCTTCGAGAGCAGCATGTCTGTGGCGCTGCGGAAACGTAGCTACGGCTTCTTGGGTCAGCTTTAACGTAGTTCAGCTTTGCGAGAGGCTGGCATGGGGATGGACGGCGGCATATCCCAGCCAGGAAACCAGGCCCGTCCTAAGACGCCGGCTCCTTTTTTAAGGGGAAGGAGGGGGAGAGTCTGGGTGGTCCTGTGAGGAAGGATAGACCCACCTCCCAGTTTCCCTAACTCTGACACGTACGTACCCGCTGAATCAATACGCATTTATCGGCATTAAAAGATGTAATTTTGTGAGTAAGAGGGAGGAAGTTCTGTTTCTGGCTTTTATACCGAGAACTTATTTTATATTTATCATTAAGTTATTTTGGATTCAAATAAAGTTGCCGCTCTTTATCTTTGTTATAGCTGCAGTCTGATGGCATTTCCACGGATGAGCAGAGCTGTTAACGGTAAAATAGCGTTTGTTCCACTTCTCACCTCTATCCTGCTGAATGTCACCCTTAATGATCTCTCTTCAGATAATTATACTTTACCGAACGGCTCCTGATAACTGCCTGGTTTGCTTTGTGTGCTGGGAAATACAAAATTACTCCCCATACCACCAACTGAGGACATTCAGAACCTGACGCGTCAGCAACAGCCCTTTCAGAAGGGCGCGCGGCGTCGACGCGGTCTGTGTTATCTCAATGAAAGAGAGCCAGAGCCAGCGAGGTCCCTGTCCTCCGCAGCGGGAGGAGGGCCGGGGGAGGCCGCAGCACGCGGGGCTCTTCACAGCCGCAAGCATTGTCTTGGGGAACAGGCACTTGGCGGAACGGCACTTGTGGCCTTGTGAGCGTTACACACGTGCACACTCACACTCAGCTACTGGCCAGTGTCGAACGGGGACCTGAGAGGCGGACCGAGCCGAGAGGTGCGGGCAGGAAGCCTCGTGCAGGCCGCCGCGGACACGAGTCCTCCCTGGGGCTCGTCGTGCATCCCTTCCTGGGGTACGGGCGCGCGCGTGCTCCCAGACTGGCCCGAGCCAGCCGTCTGGGCAGGACATGATCGCGGATCCCTACGGCTATCGGAAGGAGAAGAGAAATGCCCCGTCACAGGGCGTCGCGAGTGTGAGCAGGATTGGTTACTCAGCGTTCCCAGACGGGCCTCAGAGCCGTGGTGCGAACACTCTGGCCTCCGTCCAGGAGAGCCTCCGGGCTGGCCAGTGGGGAGCTGCGACCCGTCCGCACCGGGGGGCCCTCCGGAAGTCCCGGAGCTCGTGTGTGAATGGCTGTGTCACGGGGAGGGGGGTAACCGAGCTTCTCGGGTCTCACTGGTCAGGCGGGGAGAATGACAGAGCCTCCTTAGAGGGCTCTGGGGACGGCCCGTTCGTAAATGACTTTGTTAGTGTCTAATAGGGCGTGTTGGTAACACCTGCTCACCCCGGGTCAGGCAGGTCTCCTCCGCCGTGAGCCGTTATTGGGGTCCGACTGTGATGCCCTTTACAATCTGTGCTTCCAATTTTTTTAACGCGTCTCTCTCTTAAGAGCATCGGGCCCACACTTGGGTCTTGCGCCAGCTTGCGGGGTTTGTGTTCATGGGGCCGGTTAGCTGTGGAGCGCACCGTGACACGTGGCGTTTCCGTGTAGCCGCACCCGCGGCCACGGGACGACTCGCCTTTCCTGGCTGGGAACGCAGCGCGGCTTCCCCCGACGGTCACAGTTGTTGCCCTGGGAGTTGGCTGCATGGCGACGGATCGCGACGACGTCTCTCGGGGGGAGTCTCCGTAGGAGGTTCCCGGGCAGAGTCAGGTTGTGCTGGCCAGCGGGGCTGCCTTCTGTCGCTGCTTGAGCCGTGGCTCCCCAGAAGATGCGCCACACCCTGAGAACCTCGGGGAAGTTATGTGGCCACGGTGGGGTTGAGTGAAGGGTGTTGAGAGGAGGAACTCCCTCTGGTTATTTGCGTGGACCCCAAGGAAACGTGCGTGTGTCCAGTGAGAGGGAGGAGAGGGAGTTTGGGGCACAGGGGAGCAGGGAGGCCGAGATGGGGTGACGTGGCCACGAGCCTGCGAGCGGGGAGACAGGCCAGCACCCGCCCTCATCCAGTGCTGACGGCCTGCAGGACGCGCTCCTTGCTCGAAGCCACGGAGCTTGCAGCCCTGGGAAGCCGGCGTCTTCCGTGGAGAGCACAGTTTGCAGGGGAACGGAGCCCAGATGCCAGGATTAGATCCACGGGACTGCTGGCGTGACGCAGTGCTCTGGGTGGCCGCTCCGTGGGGGTCCCGCACCACCTGGCGCCGGCCGCAGGCCTGGGTGTCTGCCCCAGGCCCCACTCTCTGGGGTCCACATCGGCCTCCCTTCTATGCGCCCCGCAGAGAGGCCGCTCAGTGGGGGAACTTTGAATGGTCCTGTCGCATGAAACGAAAGGAAACAAGAGGAATCAGAAAATCGGGAATCAGGAGGGAGACCTGCTTGAATCTCCTGTTTTAAGCTTGGGTCACCCCTGCAAGCTGGGATGGTTCCTGGGCCAGAGAAGGCAGGCGTCCCCCATGCACTCGTGGACACATGCCCTGCCTTGCTAGATAACGCGGTCAAGTAGTAAGTCAGATTTCTAAATTCTGCACCTGAAACTGGTTTTTGCTTAAAAAGTTTAAATGTGGAAATTGAGTTTTAAATATGGGGAAGATACCAATATATCTAGAAAATGATTATCAGGTAACTCTTGAGGACTAAAGTTTTTAAAGAATTTTCTTCTCTTTTGAGTTTGCTCAGAACTGTCTTTCTAAGGTTCCTTTTTTTCAGTTTTGAAGATTTGATCATTTTCAATTTTCAGTTTAAAATGATAAAATATGTGGTTTAATAAATTTGGAAATTTAGAATATTTAAAATTTAGAATATTTCATTTCTTGGACAGATGCCTTCATTTTCCATGTGAATATCTAGTGTAAATAAAGCATTTTTTTGTTCAATTTTTATCCTGTATTTTATCACAGTGGTGACTGTGGTAAGTACAGAATGCAGGATTTGGAGGTAAACGTGGCACATTTTTTTAATTCTCCAAAGATATGACCTATCAGTGAAGTTGAACAACTGAGCTTTGTGAACTTCCTGCAATTGTTCTAGAAAAATCTCTAGTCACCATCAACCGATTTTGTGTTTAGGATTTGAAATACAGTAGGAACAAGGTTTTATAATTAAAAGTTGTTGTAATCCAAATAAGTGACATTTTTAAAAGAAATCGGTTCATTTAAAATCCAGAGGGTTATTTTAAAAAATCACTTGAGCTTCAGAAATTTTTTCTATTTTAACTCTCTGGAGGTACGTGTTTTGTATTTTGATGTTAATGTGGTTATAATGTCAAACATTCTTAATGGGCACGTAGGATGCTGGGATGATATTCACCTAAAGCCACTGTGTTTCTCTAAGAAATTGGAGACTGACTCTGACACAGTAATAACAGGAGAGAAAACAGGGGGACACACGTGTAAGACTCGTCCGAGTAGAGAACACATGGTTTTAGCACCTGAGGCGAAGTGGACAGGGTGGCTAATGACATACGGGGACAGACACGGCGCTGAGTGGGTAAGATTTAATCATATTGAAAAACTCATTTCCGTATCGGATGACACTGTGATTTGGAATCACTTCGCTATGAAAGTGTGTAACACGGTAGATGCGGTTCAGTAACAGGTGCTCGATGCACCGGAGAGGAAGGAGCTGGTGGCTGCAGAGAGGCGAGGGGACTGCAGAGCTCGCTGTCCCGGCAGGACACAGGCCGGAAGGCGGGTCGTGTGCCCTGTGAGTGCCGGGAACGCCACCCCTCCCTCGCCGTCCTCGGCCGCTGAGGACCCGCCCAGACGCTTGAAGATGCTCCGTGCTTCGGGCACAGCACGCAGTTCTTGGATCACATTTCATTGCATCCAGTAGATCCATTTTTATCAGGGTGGGATCAAAATGATTTGATTGTGATTTCCGTTTTCGTAGGTGGAACGGGGGCAGGGAGGGCTCAGGAGGCGTCTGCACACGGGGCTCTGCCTCATCCAGGAGGGCGCTGGGACACGCGAGGGGCGGGGGGCCCAGAGCCAGGGAGAGCGTCTGGGCTGGGCTACCGGCATGTCCCTGGCTGCACAGGGCCCGCCCCGGCTGAGAGGGGGAGCACGAGCGGGCAGGTGACACGGAATGGCGCCAGGCCACGGACGCAGGGACACCAGATCCCCATGGCCTGTGCCCGGCCGGCGGCTGCATCGGGACCCCCACCAGCCCTTCCGCGGGGCAGAAAATGTGTAAAACCCTGAGAAGAGTGAGAACGGGGAGCCCGGCTCTCTGGCCTGCGGTCGACGTGGCTAACATCTGGTCCTCCTGCTTTTTCTTCAGTTTTCAGTTCATCGTTTTAAACTCCTCTAATTCAGATGGGCTGTTACCCTGCTTTTTAAAATTTCTCATTATAGAAGAACAGTTTGCACAGCTGATTCAGAATGACGGGTCCGTGGTCAGATCTCTGCCTCATCTGCCGTATCAGATGAGAGGCTTTGTGGAGTGACTCCCACCAGAAGGGATTTGAGTGGCGACGTCGCCCGTGGGAACCAGACCAGCCGTCTGGTTGGCTGAACACCCCACAGGGATCAGATGCCGCTTTGCCAAGTTCCCCTGTTCTCCTGACTTCTCAGATCGACGGCTCTCAGCCCGTCTCACCCCGAGACGCTCAGCGAGCGTGGTTCTGTGGGGTCAGTGTCTGGTTGTGATTCGTCACTGACGGCGGGGAGAAGACCGTGGGACAACGGGTTCAGAGCGCCGAGGGAACCCCGATTCCGTGCCTGTGGAAGTTCATGGGAGCTACAGGCACAAGACGACCTTCCCGGCAGCTCACGCGCTCGTGGTGGGCTCGGCCGGCACCTGCTGCGGCGCGAGCGTCTGCACCCCCTGGGAGCAGTGCGGCTCTGCCCTGGGTCCCGGGGCTGGGGCCGGGCTGCGGCCGCCCTCCCGCCTCCTCCCCTGCCCGTGTGCACTGCTCCGAGCCTGTGTTCCCTGATTGCTTCTGGGCCGCCCTGCTTCCTGGGGAATATCCTTGAAGTTCCTGTGATAACGATCTCTCCATTACTAGAATCTTGCTTCCCCACCGCCTGGTTCCCAGCTGCATCTACTGGCTGTGACCGGTGCACGCTCTCCCCCGCGGCGCCCGGGCCTCCCTGTGCCACCCTGTGCCACCCTGTGGCGGGAGCTTCTCTGAGAAGCCCTGTACCCACCCCTGCCGCCCTGGCCTTGAGGCCCTGCCTCTCCTGGCCTGGACTGGGGTCCCCTCGGGCTGGGGTCCCAGGCTCCTTCCTTGCCCCGGCCCATGGCTGCTAGACCCACTCCTGTCTGCCCGTCTTCTTGGAAGACCCGACCTGGCACACCTTCCTCCTGTCTCTTTGCCTCTCTCTGCTGTGTTCTGCATAATGTCTTTAGAATGTACTTTCCTGGTCGTCAAAACTGATTAGCTTCGGTAATTTTTTTATTCCATTGCTGCACTTACAATGACTTTTTAAATATGTTAAATCACTTTTTGGTGGTCATTTGTATTCTGCACTTAATTTCAGCACCTGCCATGTATGACTGCCTCTATTTTCTTGTTTTATCTCTTGGGATATTATTTATTTTCTTCTGTTTTAAGTAATTTCTCATTGTGTTCTTTGGAACTCTGATGGCGAGAATAGACTATCTTTGAGGGGTATTTTCCTTTCCACTTCCTCTGGGGGTTTGCAAGACTTGGGAAGGTTTTTATTATGCAGAAGCTATAATAGGAAAACAGACTAATCAGACTGAAGATGTTTTTTAAACTCTTACAGGTCCAAACAAAATGTAGGAAGTGGAAAATAAGTATGAAACAATGAAATGGAAGATTATTTCCAACACAGGTGACAGTTGAAGAGCTGTATTTTTAAATTAAGAAAATTTTCTGAAAATAAGAACATAAACATCCAAAGAGAAAAATGTTCAAAAGATATAAAGTCCCTTTTAAGTAAAAAGAATTTTGGCTAGCCTTCAATATAAGAGAACATGTTCTTCCCGTCCCGGCCAGAACGGAGGGAGGTGCGTGGACGCTGTGTGGTCTTTTCCGGCAGAGGAATGAGCATGTTGTCTGCAAGTAAGGACATGCTGGTCTCTCTGCTCGCGGCCGTCGTCCCGGGTTACCTGCTTCCCCCTGTCGCGGTGGGCAGGCTGCCCGCGGACACCGACGGACCTGGTGGGGGGGCACTGTCGCCGTCTTCCCATCCCAGCAGGAAAGGAATTAGCATTCGTCGTTGCCCGTGTTAACGTGTGCCTTTTGTGGACGCGTGTCCGGGTTGAGGGGATTCCCATCTCTCAGTTTACTGAGGATTTTATCAAGACGTGCAGGTCGTGTGGCTGAGCGTCTGCAGGGCTGGGTTTAGGCTCCAGTCTCTTTGCCGTCCTGGGTTCAAACCCCACCGCTCCCAAGAAGCAGTTTTCCGGGTGGCGTGCACACTCTGTAACTCGTTTAAAAAAAAAAAACCCTCTGGGGGCGCCTGGGTGCCTCAGTGGGTTGGACGGCTCAGGTCGTGATCCTGGAGTCCCGGGATCGAGTCCCGCATCGGGCTCCCGGCTCGGCGGGGAGCCTGCTTCTCCCTCTGACCCTCCCCCACCATGCTCTCTCTCTCATTCTCTCTCTTTCAAAATAAATAAATAAAATCTTAAAAAAACAACCTCCGGGAGGTTTTTACCAGACGTACATGTTGAACGCTATGGGATGGTTTTCCATCGACTGCGATGACTCATCCTTACTACTCGTGATTACGCTGCCGATGCGGTGAACGACATTAAATGGTTGTGAGCACGGACACCGCCTCACGTCCTAGGGATCAACCCCACGAGGCCGCAGTGTGTTCTCACTTCATGTGTGACTGGATTCGGTTCGCTAACATTCCATCCTTGGGTGTTTGTGTCTGCGTTCCTGTTGGATGTTGCTTTAGTTTGTTTTTTTTTTTCGTGTCAAACCTTCTTTGGGTTCTGATGTCCATGTCAGCCCAGCCACATCCAAGAGCTGGGGGCGTCCTTCTCCATTTCCAGAGACTGTCTGGAGCGTCTCTCCTTCCTCTGCCTGGTAGAAAAATGCTTGGAGCTTGGGCTTTCGCTGCGGGGTGGTCAGTCCCGGAGAAGTGGGCGACTCTTACCGATGCTCCATCCGTGGGCTGGAGCTGAAGGTCATTGGGAACCAGCTTCTAAAATAGAGACCTTTTGTCCAAGCTGGATATTTCTCTCGTGCAGCACATGTAACACAAAATCATCCTGAAACTCTGAATACACGTAAGCAGTCAGGCCCAGAGCGCCGGGGGACGGACCCTGAATGGTTCTCTGCACTCTCACGAGTGCGTCAACCCCTCATGCCGTTTAGGGTGAGTTTCCCCACGGGGTTGAGGCCCCTGGTTGATTGTGGAACATTACATCCTCGTTTGGAACACCGAGCACTTGGTAGGTCACAGGCTCAGGGCGAGGCGTTGGGGGCTCAGAAATGCATAGAGCAGGGGCCCCACTCTCATTGACTCCATTTCATAGGAAACACTGAAATGTATTTAAAATATTAGCATGAGCTGGGTGGTTGGCTGGTACGCTGGTGCTCTGGGGGGCTCGGGGAGGGAAGGGAGCCTGACTTCGGGTACGAGCTGGTTGCTGGGGTGCGAACACATCAGGGGCTGATTTCAGGTGACCGGTGGTTAATCACCCGTTGGTGACATTCCCGAATATGCCCGAGTCCCGTCTGCTGTGCCGGTGCAGGGCTGCCCTCCAGGTGGGTGGGTGGGACGGACACTGGGACAGCTCATGGGGAAGCAGAGAGGGCGAGTGTCTCGCTGGCTTGGGAGGACAGCAGGGACGCACTGACCGGTTCTGGCTCGCCGAGGGCCTGGATTCTGTGGGCCACTTGAGACCGCTGAGTCTTTGGGGCCATGCGTGAATCCCACATTGCCATCTGTCAGAGGGCCTCCTGGGAAGGGGACGGTGTTTTTCACACGGTCAGTGGTTTTGCTGCCGAGGAATGTGCCCCTCAGAAAACGGTCCGAGGAAGACTTGTCTGTGGCCTTCTCTTCTTTCTGAAGATGCTTCCTTCCTCCGAACCGCAGGACGAGGCGCAGATCACTCCCTCGTAATGCAGACGGGCGGGTTTCGCTCAGCAGCCGACTGGGTGGTTTTCCACTCGGAGACCTTGTCACTCTTCATGTCCTGTTTACAGCCGCTCGATCTGTCAAAGGGCACAGTGTGGACACCTTTGAACAGAGGGGTTGCTGAGATTTACAGAAAACAGTACTTTGATTGAAATCATATCAGAGAAAATAGCTTGGGAGACAACCATGCCACGTTTTTAGTTATAGAGGAAGTAGGTAGAATCAAAATTGCTCGTGGGACAAGTGTTTACAAGTCCGATCATGGAGTAATTTCGTGCTTTCTCTGGAGCATCTGTGACTTCTCCTGACTCATATGCTTGAAATAAGACCTATTTCAAATCCAGAATAATTGTATTAGCCTCTTATGTACGGTTAATTCTTAGCCACACACATCAGTCTGAGCAGGTGTTGCCGTGTTAAATGTGTCAGGTCATGTCTTCACGTTACAGCTCAGTCTTAGGATTCTTCTCTGTAGGTCGGCAGGTGAGAGGATTTTTGTGGTGGACTTAGAGACATCCCGAGATCATGGAAAATTTTCTGTTTCCTGCAGAAGAGTAGTATCATAAGGGCACGGGGTACTCCTGAGTTCTGGGGACATTGCCAAAATAGAGAAAAAAAAAGTCTGGATGATAACCTCTACCTCCCCACCCTGCTTTATATGTAAAGTGAACAGAAAGTGAAATTTTGGCTTATCTATTTCACCAAGAGCACAGCCGTTTCTGCAAAGCTCCTATATTCTGCCAGAATCTGCCCTGAAATAGTTTAGCTCCTGAACTGCTTGATGAAAGTGTAATGAAGGGACAGACGTAGTATTTTATGTTTTAATGAATACAATATTAACGGGTGCAGTAAGACCTTGTTTTAGTATTGGTGTCACCAAAAAAATCCGCTTAGTTTTCCTTGAAAGGAACACATGCACACGTGTGCATATAGACACACCTGCATGCACACACGTGCGCATTTACACCGGCGTGCGGGCACAGTCCGGCATGTGCCTGCACACGCATGTACTCACGTGTGCACAGCACACACGCACGCTTGTGCACATGCACGCACACACCTGCCTCGCGTGTGCCTACATGTGCGTACATGCCTGCACATATGCGCGCGTGTGTGCACATGTCTGAGCACACACGTGTCTCCTAAACACCACGCTTGCCTGCATTTTTGTCCTCCTGGAGTTTCCTCTCCCGTGTGGGCATCTGGCGGGAGTGCAATACCCGGAGAGCGTCGCTGAACGTGTCCATCCCTCTGAGCAAGGCAAGCGGGGAGTGGACCACGTTGAAGTTGGGGTTCTGGTGACACACACCCAGGGACACTACCTGCTCGACCGGAAATGGAGCCCACGGCTCTGAGTGCCTGCGCCCGGACCTCACGTCCGCAGGTCCAGAGCCGATAGTGTTAGAACGGAGCGGGGATTCTGTTCCCGGAATTTAACAAGGATGGACGCGAGCCTCTGAGTTCCTTCTAAAGGGTTTTCCTCAGTAACGCCAGAAAAGAGACGGTACACTCCGCACAGTTTGCCAGGAGATTTCTGGGCAGAAGTACATTATATGTCATTTTTCTTCCCAGGAAACTTATTTTTTTTTTTTTGGAAAGCAATCACCTCAATTTGTGAAGATACGAAATCCAGTCAAGTGTGCCAGAAAGCCAAATATATATAAATCACATTCATTCTTAGACACAATCTGGTTTCTGAAGGAATAAAGTGTATCTCCTGACAGAAACGCGTCCGGTCCCAGAGGACGGCCTTTCCCTCGGTTGCTGTGTACCGGCTTCCGGAAAGGCGCGTCTCCCAGGACATATGTGCCCGCTTCCATTAAACACGAGGACCTGGTGGTGGTTTTCCTTTTTGGCAAGTGTAGAAACTGGCAAGAACGCATTTTCTGCTCGAACAACTTCTGTAATGAAGATATTTCCTTCCTCCTAAATAGGAAGGTTTGTTGGCTGACAGAGTCTTCCCTTGTCTCTCAGTTGGCCTTTTCTTTCCCGACAAGTAGAAGATGCGCTTCTTGACTCGAATTTCGGGGCCAGCAGTGGCGACGGCCGCGATGCTCCTGTTCCGGGGAAGCGGCGGCGGCTGGCGGGCTCTGGTCCCCACAGAGACCTCCCAGAGGCTCATGTCTCCCACCCAGGATGGTGTCGATGTAGCGTCCCAGGGCATCTGTGGATTAATCGTGTTGTAAAAGAGAAACTGACCGGTGAGAAGTTGGTCCCTCGGAGCTGTGGTCAGAAATTCGGCTTTTTCTCTGGGAGACTCTGAGGGAACGCTGCTCCCCACGGGTGGGAGGTGGGGCGACCCCCCAGGGCAGGCCCCCGGGAGCACACACACCACCCCCGGCTGTCCCGGCCGCGGCCTCCTTGGCTGTTGTGTGGATCAGCCAAGCTGCTCTAGCGCGAGCCCCCAGAGCTGCCTTTGTTGTCTCACAGATGTGAGTGCTAGGGTCAGCGAATGTCAGCACAGTTACGTGAATAAGAAAGAAAACAGGGGAAATCATTGTGTTCAGAGATCCCACATGTTTATCCTTTTCCTGGGAATCGAAGCTTGGGTGGGGGGGTTCTCCCCGTCAACGACAGCAGAATGGACATGCATGTCCCCGTGCACGTGCGCGCGGTGGGGACACCAGGGTGACATTGTGGCTGCCAGGTGCCCCGTTCAGCTGGACGCGTGGGCACAGGCCGGCCACCCTCGGGGGTGTGTCTGAGACGGCGCGTCTGGGGCCTCGGCGGCACCCCCCGGACTCTGCGCAGGCTGCGTCCAGGACCTCTCACGGGGCCGGCGTTCCGTTTCCACTTTGGATGTTGGCAGAGACGCCCCCCTGCGCGAGCTGACCTGCACCCAGCAGGAGGTCGTGTGCATTTAAATAACGAAATTGTGCTTCCCGTGGAGAAGCGTTTAGTGAACCTGTGACTGATGGTGCCCTGGTTAGGACACGGGACAGAGCACCCGTGGGGACCCAGACGGACCAGGTGAAGCAGGTGCCCCCTCACAGCGATGTCTTCTAAAATAGCTGACCTGCCTTGCAGGCGCCCGGGATCCTGTGGACGATGCGGGAAGGACCGCTCTGTTAGCACGGGACATGGCTTCTTCCCGAGAGAGAGGCCTCGATCACTTGGTGGAAGGACCAAAGACGGAGCACAGATCATGGTGTTTACAGAAAATGTCCTCTGCATTCCTGGAAGACATGACACTGGAGAAACCAGTAAATGCTGAGCATTTTCGAGTTCCTGTCCAGGGAACTCACTTTATAGAACATTCTTAAAATACAACAGTGTTTCTCTCATTAGTAGCTTTAAATTAAAATTGGAATATTACTTTCATCTACTCTATAAAGGAATGAGGTATTATATGATCATGGTTTACATATATGTGTTTAAGAAGTAATTTTTTAAAAGATTTTATTTATTTATCTGACAGACAGGGATCACAAGCAGGCAGAGAGGCAGGCAGAGAGAGAGGAGGAAGCAGGCTCCCCGCTGAGCAGAGAGCCCAATGCGGGGCTCGATCCCAGGACCCTGAGATGATGACCTGAGCCGAAGGCAGAGGCTTTAACCCACTGAGCCACCCAGGCGCCCCAACAAGAAATTTTTTGACCCGAGTTTTGAGACATCGATTATGTGCTTGACCTTGAGCCAGGTGCTTCGGGAAACACTGCCCTGTGGGAGACGGTGTGCAACGGCAGGAGGCAGCAGCTGTGTGGTCAGGGGAAGCGAGTCTCTCGTGGCAGCAGGAGACGCGGACAGCTCTGTGGAGAGCTCAGAGGAGGTGGAGGTCTGTGGGGTTGGAGCCGCTGCATGGGCTGAGGATCGTCTGGGAAGGGAAGGTCCAACTACGTGTTTAAAGTCTGCAGAACTGGATGTGGGCAGGTGTGGTGGTGACAGGTGTGGTGGGCATCTGTGTGTCCTCACCGCAGAACCTGGGACATGTCCCTTTGAGTAGCCAGAGTGTTGGCCGTGGTGAAGCACTTGGGGACCACGACGTGGGAGATGGTCAGTCCCGGGGCTGTAAGTGGTGGTGGGAGGGTGAAGGGGACGGGACTCAGAGGGAAGCCGCCACCAGCCAGGGGCGCAGGCAGCCCCCGTCTCACACTGGGAAGCCAGGAATTCTGTGACCAGGACAGAAGTCTGGTCTTCGAGGACCCCTGGGTGCAGGGACAGGGGGACAATGTCAGGACAGTCATCCCTAAGAAATAGCCTGGAAAGTGGTGGTCATGAGTGTGCTGGCTCGGGCTACCTGGCAGGATGGAAGGTGCAGAGAACGGCCGTGCCCCCAAGAACAGGCCATTTCATTGCAGATCAGAATCCCGCGCTGCCGCCCAGGCGTGCCGGTGGCTGATGTCGCGTCTCCAAGTGTCTTCAGTTTCGCGTCTGACGTTCGCGCCTGCATCGCCCAGACACGGGCACCCGTGTGGGACGTCCTGCCGGCTCACCCACAGCGGGGCCCGGGTGGCACCCGTCTCCCGGCCGAGCCTCACTGCGGGGGGCCGAGTCGTGGTCAGTGCTGACGATGAGGCTCTCGCCCTGGCGTCCCCGTCCCCGACTTCTGACGTGAGCTGATGCCCGTGTTCGCGAGGACAAGCGTGTTGTGGTGGAGTCCGTGCACGGTAACACGGACACGCAGTCCCTGCCTGCTCTTACCGGCTCTGGCCAGTGGGATGGCGCCCTGCTTCCCGCAGCCGGAGTTCCGCTGTCCTCGCAGGGAAGCCCGTCCCGGCTGCCCGACCCCTGGCCGCTGCTCGCCCTCCTGCCCCGCGGTGCTGCCCGTGTCAGCGTCTTGCGAGTGGATCGTACGCTGGGCCCCTTTATCTTAGGGGGCTTCTTTCCCCTAATGTGATGCTTTTGAAACGACGTGCGAGTGCAGGCCCCGGGGCCTTGGTCTTCGCTGTTGGGTGTTCGTGGACTGGAGGCATCTCGGGGGTTCAGGCTCCTCAGCTCTCCCGGCTCGGGGCGGCCACGGATCCCGCAGTGGGAAGGGCCCACGTGCACAGCTGCGGGCGTCTGCGGTCGTGTCTCCTGAGTGAACACGCAGGGTTGTAACCGCAGGGTCTCGCGTCCAGTCGTCTTCCAGAGGGCCCTGCTGCCGCGTGCGCCCCCCAGCCGCGAGCGAGGGGCCCGGTGCTCCGGATCCTCGCGGTGCTTGGGGACACGGGACGGGTTCCTGCCTCTTAACACATGTGCATTTCCCGTGTGGATGGCGTCCTTCGTGGCGCTTTCCTGAGGGGCTTGCCCTTTTCTGCGTTGTTGGTCTTGTCATAAGTCAAGCTATAAGATCTCCTTTTCCATTCAGGACGAAAGCCTTTTGATTATGTTTCACCCACTTTTTACCGAGTTGTCTTTTCTCATAATACTGGGCGGTAAATGTTTATGCTCTGGAGGCAGCCCTGTTTTCAGACCTAAGACACGTTATTCTGCAAACGTTTTTCCCCAAGCTGTTTTCTCATTTCCTTAACTCTGCCTGTCACAAGGCAGACTCTGCTCATTTCACCGAACTCTAGTTCCCCAGTTTTCTTTCTTGCTTTTTGTTTTTTACTGCTCTGGCTCCTCTTTCTTGTGCTGAACCTGCAGACATAGTTTCTGTTTTGTTCTTGAAGTTTATCGATTTTTAAAAATTTTATTTATTTATTTGAGAGACAGAGCGTGAGAGAGAGCATGAGCGGAGAGAAGGGCAGAGGGAGAAGCAGACTCCCCGTGGAGCTGGGAGCCCGACGCGGGACTCGATCCCGGGATCCCGGGATCATGACCCGAGCCGAAGGCAGTCGCTCAACCAACGGAGTGATCCAGGCGCCCAAGTTTATTGACCTTAACCCTCTCATATGAGTCTGGGGCCCGTTTCGGGTACTCTCCGTGGAAGTCGTGGAGTAACGATTGGGGTTCATCTTTTTCACAGATGGTTCTCTGATCGTTCCAACGGTGTTTTTTGAAAAGATTGCCCCTTCCTCGTTCAACTTCTTTGGCCCTTTTAGTAGAAATCCGTAGGCTCCGTCTCTGGGTGTGATCTCTGGGGTGTCGTGCGTGCGTATGTGCGGACACACACGTGCATCTCTCCTCTGCCAGCACCGCGCTGCACCGATGGCCGTAGCTTGCGGAAGCCTCGAGGTCCCCTGCGTCTCCCACACTGCGGTGACCCCAGACGACACAGGTTCGACCTGCACGGACCCGCTTATGCGTGGGTGTGTTCTCTTGGTAAATACAGGACAGAGCTGTCAGTGTGTTTTACCTTTCTCGTGAACTTCTTAGTAACACTCTTTTTGCTCAAGCTTCCTTTGTTGGGAGAGCGCAGCGGACCAACGGCTGCGACGTCGCGTTCACTGCGTTTGTGTTCTGGGTAAGGCTTCGGTCGGCAGCAGGCACCCGTGGTTACTTTGGGGGGTCAGGAGTTGCGTGTGGACTTTTGACTGTGCGGAGATGGTGCCCTCGCCCCCGCGCTGTGCAAGAGGAACGGCTCACAGAAGCCTCGCTCTTAATCCGCACGTGTCTGCCGCTAACCAGAAAATGCAATACTGAGGACAGAAAACCAGATGGCATCGTCATTGTTCCATGACTTTAGGGACTGGAGCTATGTCCCCTGAAAGTCTGCCACAAGTATGAAATCTAATGGATTTCAAGGACAAATGCCAATCCCTCAAGTGATGTAATTTTCTAAGTCAAGGGTGTCTATTAAATATATTAAATATAGTCTATGTAAATCACAGCTCTGAGCCTGGTGGAGAAGTTATAAATCCTATAATATGGGAAAGAACAAAACTATGACTTTAATTCCAATTAAAAATGCACACTCTAGTTATTTTTGTCCCAAAAGTACGTGCCTTCTTATATTAGGATGTCTATATTCACCAACTCGCTGGAGTCCTTTTGGTTTATTTTATTTGCCATAATCCTCTGAAAGCTTTTGATGTCGTAATCCCGTGTTGGGGTGTGAGGCAATTTTCCCCCAAATAATGCCTGATAGTAATGCAGACCGATGTGTAGCTGAGAAGATGCATCCACCGCGTGGAACTCAGAACCAGCCAGTTCCACGGGTGGGCTCAGGGCTGCGTTAGGACGTGACTCCTTCCAGCGAGGAGAAGACCCACTGCTTTCCTAGGAATGAGTTTCTTTGTTGTCATTGTGAGATCCGACGGCAGTGGTGGGGATGGATCCCCTCACAGTTCATGATAACCACCAAGAAATAAATGGCAAGAAGTTTCCTGGGAGACCAGACGCATCTCGTTGCTGGGGGGCGGATTCACTGGGCTCCTGGACGGCAGGGAGAGGACCAGGAGGCCCGTGATGCTCCCGGGGGGACCGGAACAGCAGTGACGTTACTCAGCTGGGCGTGAGTGTCTGTGGTAGGGCACACTGTGCAGGCGAAGAAGAGGACGTTCATTAGGGTTTCACGCAGAACACGGCATATTTTTGTGGAAATTACCAGCACCCGTGCCAAACTGAAAAGCAAACATTAGACTGTTTTATCGAACAAAACATCTTAAAATGCATTAGCGGAAATAAGCAGCAGAAAACAGGTGTAGAAATTGAATTAGTGATATTGAGAAAACCATGATTTCTAAGAATACAGAGCCGAAAAAAAGACAAGAAAAAAAGATAAAAAGGATAAGAGATATGGAGGACAGAGAATTCTAGATATTCCCATAGAAGAAATCAAAGAAATGGAACAGAAACCGTCATCGAAGTACAATTACAGATTTCCTTGGTACGGTACTGACTTCTGTCATCCTCAGAAATACACTATTGACGTTAGGAATTTCCGAAGTAAATGGATTTAGAGACTGCAGGAATTCCTGGGGAGAAAAAAATGTAAATCAGTAAAATAAAATTTGAAAGAGGATGATGGTTAACTGGACGGAGTTCACCTCGCAGCCTCCAAGGGCCACTGGAAAGAGACCGTGACCTGGCGTGTGCGCCAGCCGCGTTGCATCTCCTGTGTTGGCCCTGGAGGTGGCCTCAGGTCCTCGGAACGAGCTCCACGGCGCCTGGGCCTGGGGCAGAGCCTGGCCAGGTCTTCGGTCCTCCCGCCCTTCGTTTCCTCTGCGGCAGACGTGCTTGCCTCACTACAGTCTGCGTGAAGAACTTCTCATGCCTGACAAAAGGGCCCCTGGCCTCTGAGCGGTCGCTCCCCGTGACCCGTCTCCCCAGGCCCATGCAGCACGGATGGACTTTCGACACGGAGCTGCCCGTGGCGGACGTTGTACCGTAGTGGAAACACGTAGTGGTCCATGTGACTGGCTTCTTTCCCTTATCGCCATGACCTCAAGGGTCGCCCACACTGTAGCAAGTTTCAGACTCTAGTTTTTGTCATTGCAGAATATGTCCCATTGTGTCACAGCCCATTCCCGGATGTTGTGGTTCTCCACGTTGGCACTGCCACAGGTAAGACTCCTGTGGACATTCGTGGGCAGGTAGCTGAGGGGACGTCGGGGAGGGCCTGCTGGGTGTTGTGGACACTCTGGCTCCAGCCTGTTTGAGGGACGGCCCAGCTGTTCTCCAAAGATTTCCAGCTCTATTTCGTGAGTGTTGAAGTCGCTACGGTCAGGTCTGCATCTTGGAGAGCTCGTAGCGGAGAGAGTGTCATGAGGGTCACGTCCTGACCAGCGGGACGACAGACCCCCGCTTCTGCACGTCCTTGCAGAACTCACCGGTGTTCCTGCTGAAGAATTTACAGTCCCCGGGTGGGTGTGGAGTCTCAGTGGTTTTGGTTTTCATTTCCCCAGTTGGTAAAAATGTTAAATAGCTTTCCATGTGTTTATTGGCCATTCACATATTTTTCTAGGAGAGTTGTGTGTTCAGCTCCTTTACTCATATTTTCATTGAGTTGTTTGCTTTATTCGGTTATAAGGTCTTTAAAAATATTTTGCGTGATTCAGATGCAGACGTAGATGTGTGCTTTGCAGGAATGTTCTGCCTCCGTGGGCTCTTTGTTTCCTCCATGGTATCCCTGCCTGGGTTTTTATTTTGGTCTTTTTCTTTTGTCACGTATTCTTTGGTGTTTTATCTGATAAACCAGTACTTTCCCAAAGTCCTGAAGGATTCCTCCTATTTTCTCCTAAGACATCTATAACTTTAGTTGTCACTTTTTAAAGTAAAGGGTCCATTTTGAGTTAGGTTTTGTGTACAGTCCAAGGAAGGATACAAGTTCATTTTTCAGTCTTTCCCCCGCTGGATTGTCCAGTCTTGTTGAAAACGAGTCGCACGTGTGAGGGTCTATTTCTGGATTCTCAGTTTTAGTCCCTTGGTCCGTGTGTCTGCCCTAGTCCTTTTGCAATCTGTTCCTTGTGGGAAGTTTCGAAATTGGGAAATGTCAATTTTCCAGTTTTGTTCTCTGTCAGGATTGTCTTGGCTGTCCTGGGTCCCTTGAATTTCCGTGTAACTTTAGGATCAGCTGCGGGACAACACGCCCCGTCACAGAGCCCAGGGCAGTGTCTCCAGCGACAGCACCTGCCGTTTCCTACCAGCCACTGTGGCTGCCCACGGTGCTGAGATGGGTCCTCCTTGGTCACGGAAGAGCCCGCCTCTTGGGCCACGGGCAGGTGCCACGGGGATGGGGGCGGGGGCGGGATGGCACACGGCTGTCTGTCCAGGCTTCGTCTGTGTGGCACACTAGTCACAGGTCTCTCTGTTTGGGCTGCGCAGTGCCCCGTCCTTGGGCTCCCAAGCAGTGCTGGTCTCTCACCTGTCCGTGAGCACGTGGTGGCTCCGTCTCCAGCCGCCGTGGGCACTACGGCACAAGTGTCTACTGTGTCCTGAGGAGCGGGACTGCGAGGTCCTGGGCTGTCGGCCGGGCTTCCCACCTGCACCCTGTAAGCGTTCCCTTTCCCCCCATCCCCGCTGACTGGTTATTTTCCTCTTTTTAAAGATTCTGGCCACGCTCGTGGGTGGATTTCTTGGCGATTAGTGGTGTGCAGCATCTTTTCACATGGTTATTGGCCATTGGTGTATCTTCTCTGGAGAAACGTCAATTCAAGTCCCTTCCCACCTTTTAAGAGGGTCGTCTCCTTGGGATTAGTGAAAAGCGTCCTCTCTGTATTGGGGTGTTAACCGCGTGTCAGAAACGCGACCTGCAAATGTCTCCCCAACCTCTAGGATACCTTCACTTTTTCTTCCCTTGAAACTGTCCCCTGATGGCCAGAAGGCTGTAATTTTGGTGAATCCAACGTACCTTTCTTGCTGCCGGACAGCCGAGTGTGATGCCCCCCACGCCCCAGGGACCCCCGCCCCGAGCCCGTGAGGCTGTGCAAACGTTTCACAGCGGTTGTGGCTCGCCCAGATAGCGGGACGCGGGCTTCGGACCAGCCGCCACCACCTCAGCTGGGGCTGCTCACGTGCCCCACGGACCTGCAGCCGCCCGCCCCACGGGAGCTCCCCAGACCCACAGGGACACCCCCGCCGCAGCCCCGGCCGCCTTCAGGGACCGCTGCTGGCTCCGTGCGTCCCAGGGGTCTGCGATGACGTCTAACCTCTGTGGCCCGTGACGTGCCACGAGCTACAGCCGGGCGGTGCTGGCAGCCCCGTCGCGGCGGGAAACCTCGGCTGCTGTCCGCATTTCCAGACGCGTCCCTTGTAAGACTTTGGTGTAGAAACAGACGGAGCAGAGGAAAGTCGAGCTCAGACCTTGGCTCCCATCTCATGTGAGAAGCAGCCGTGCCTCGGGGACAGAATTTAATCTGGCCGCACTTCCCTGCGTTCCTGGGGCTGAGGACAGAGTCCGTACAGGTTCCTGCTTCCCCACCTGCAGGTCGTGCCCTCAGACACACTGGCGATGCCTGGACGGGTACGTCACACCCAGACTGGCTGTGGCAGGTGGCACAGGCAGTGGGTTGAGGCCAGTGTCCCTGGAGCCGCGTTCCTGCATCGCCTGCCATCTGCCGCCGTCAGCAAAGGTGGTGTGGACCCCACGCCAAGCGGGCCTGACTGTCAGGCACCATGGCCCACAGGGAGGTGGACGTCTCCACAGCACCAGCTGCAAGAACGGGGGCCTCCTCTCCCCGTCCCGGGCGCGGCCTGCCCGGCCCAGCTCAGAGAGGACAGCCTCGTCTCCCACCGAGCGCGCGCACGCCCGCCGCCCGGCGCGAGGGGAATGACCGAGCTACGGAGGCAGACCCCACGCCTCGCACAGGCCCTTCCCTGCCCCGTCCCCTTCTCTCAGGGCCTGCTGTGTGCAGGGGGGCGAGGGGCGGATGCCGGACAGAGCCGCACGCGGCCGGGGATTAGGTCGTGTGAGTTCGGACGCTGGCGCTCTGGAATACGTCAGGAACCCTCAGTGCGGGGGCCGGGGTCCAGGAAGGCCACACCGCACCCTGGGAGTGTGGTCTCCCCGCCGGCTCTGGCCAGGGGTCACCTCCTTCCACCCCGGCGTCCCTGCGAGGCCCCTGCTGAGGTCCTGAGGGCCTTCTGTCGTGACGGAAAATGAAGTCACTGGTGGTGCTGCGTCGCCAGCGGCGTGGACGGGGTTTAGAGCTGCCGTCCCCACACGCAGACCCGGGCCAGCCGGTAGCAGACTCTTCTGGAAACAGGGAAGGAAGGACTGAGAGAGAGTGTATGGCCGGAGGGACAGGGGCCAACAGGAAACCCACCCCGCCTAGGGACGGGGCTTGAAGGCAAAGGCCGGTGTGGCCGCGGGCCTGGTGGAGCCCGCAGTGGTCGCGTGGCTTCGGGTGTGCGAGACAGGTCTGAACAGAGGACCCGCAGACTCGAGTGCGCAGTGGCCACCTGCGTCCACTCAGTTAGCAGGAATGTACTTTAATGGGGACGAATGTGGCTTCTAGAAGGATGGCCTCCAACCCCGGGATCTCCCGGAAACAGTGTCAGTCAGCCTGGCCCACGGCCGCTGACCCGTCCCTCCTCTGAGCCCGCAGAGAACACCGTGGGGCCCTTGCTGCCCGTCCAGGTGGACTTTGGTCCCCTGGGGACCTGGAGGGGCTGGAGCTCCACCTGCTGTCCCCGCCCCCCTGACCTTGGCCGGGTGCCGTCCTCGTTCGGAAGCACAGTCATTCTGTAAAAGGTGAGAGTGGGGGGACGCCAGCCATCGAGTCCAATAGGAACCGCCTTCAACCAGCATCTGCGCGCTGACCTGCTTTGCTGGGGCGGCCCCAGTGAACCTTCATTCCTTGACAGTCATGGAGCCACAAAGAGCCTCGGACAGGTGGGTCCCCGCACACCTGCGCCGTCCACGCCATGGCCCAGGGTTACATGGTCGCTGAATGCGGGAGTCTGTGCGTGTGACTTGCTGTGGACCGGGAGCCGACCGGCAGCCCCAGCTCCAACGGGGTCTCCGTTCACGCTGCCTTCTCCGCACCTGTTGGGGAAGCTCGGCCACAGGGAGCGGGAGAGAGGCTGCCACAGGAGCTCTGGTCAGTGGTCTGACCCCCAGGCCTGCACCTCCTGATTTACAGAAAGGACAAACCTGGTGGCCCTGTTGGTCCTGAAGTTGGGCAGGTGCACACCGGAGACAGGAAGCGTTTCCTCGGTGAGAAGGGGTGGGCATGAGTTGCACGGGGCCCCCCGTGACCACGGCCCTTGTCCACCCCCAGAGCAAGTGCCCAGGAAGGAGGGAGTGATGGGCCGGCCAGGAACATGAGGCAAATGGGCAGGACCCCAGGCGGGGGAACAGCAGGCCCCGCACTCACAATCCATGGCCGTCCTGCCGAGAACCGGCCTGGTGCTGGCTAACGGCATAGGCTTGGCAGAAACTGCATTTCAGAATCTTCTGGAAGAGCGAGTGGGGGCTTAACGCGTGAGCACAGGGCACATGGTGGCCCTCGGTCAGGCGTCCCAGACGAAGCTCCCTGCTCGGACCCCTCTCCTCCTTACCGGCCGTTCCCTCCCCATCCTCTGCTTGTTCCCAAGCTCGGTGACAAAGAGAAAGGCGGGATCACCGGCAGGGATGGCGTCCCAGAGTGCCCGCTCGCAATCCTTCCTGCCACATGGACCTGAGTGAGGACCAAGGATTCTCTCGTGGAGAAGCGCGACGGACGTTGGCAGAGAAAGGCAGCCAGGGCCGTGAGGCGGGATTTTCTCAGGCGGGAGGGCCGACGCGCCCAGGCCCACGAGGGCTGCCTGGCCAGGCAGCGGTGTCCCCGCTCGTCCGAGGTGGACGAGAGGCAACGTCCGGCTCCCACGTGTTGGTCAGTTACTGGGGGCCCCAGGTGAGGGGAGCGCGTTTTCCCCAGTGTTCTCGTGCAGTCGTGTCTGCATCAGATTCTTAGTACCGACTGCGGAGCCAGGGGACCCTTGTCCCCAGGAAATTGTCTCTGCGGAAGTCCCCGTGTGGGAGGTGTGTCTCTTCGTCGGGACATGGAATTTTCCAGTAAAATGTTGGCCGGAGCAGAGAGAAGGCCCGGGGCCCTGGCAGCCTCCCACGGGCGGGAACCATCTCTCCCAAGCTGCCACGGGTCCAGACCCGCACCTCGTGCCGACGGCGCTGGGCACCAGGCACGCGGCTTGAAGACCGTGACCCTGGGGAGCGCCCGCAGGCAGACGTGGCAGAGCTGTCTGGGGAAGTCAGACGAGCATCCCGGCGAGGTGCCACCGCTGAGCTTCCACGTCAATAAGACTCATGGCGCTCTAACCGCATCATTCGCTGAGGGGGGCGGGTGTCCAAGCATGAGCCAACGGAGCAAGGGCCGTGGCCACCCTGGCACGGCAGCGTCACATGCTTTCTCCCAGGAAGGCAGAGCAGGAGCCTAGCGAGTGGCCCGCACTGGACAGCGAGGGCAGGGACAGTCCGGTAGACCCCATGCGGGTTGGGCGGTCAGCCGTGGGCGTCAGGAGGGCACCTGAACAGGTCTCCATCTGACCGGATGGCGGACAGGCTGGATTGTCCCTTCCCAGGCCCCTGTCGTCCCGGGGAAGCGCGGTCTCAGGGAGACACCGTCCTTCCAGCTGTCTGCTGCCCTCTGGGGCGTCTGGGATCTTGGTTTTCCCTCGCTCTGCCCGGTGGCCGCTCACAGGAGCTCTGTGGTGTCTTCCCCCAGTGTCTGCCGGCCGTCACCACCTTTGCGCAGGTCCTGACCCTTTTCCCCAGGAGCGCGGTCAGCTGTCTCCCTGGTTCACGCTCCATCCGCAGAGTCGGGAACGGGCCCCTGCGACGGGCCAGCGCTCACAGAAGGGTGGTCCGCCCTGACCAGTCCCAGGCAGCTGGTGCGTCAAGGCGGGCTATGGTAGAGATGGGGTTTCTAGCGGAGAAGAGTTGCCCAGGACACACGGGGGACTTCGGCGTCGACACGCTGACCGGAGGTGTCGCTCTAGCGACCAGTGCCACAGACATGAGCGAGGACAGAGGAAGAAGGAACGTTTGCTCAAGTCCGGGTGACCTCGTTCCTCGTGTCCTGGAGGTGCCCGGCACAGATGTTCATGGATCTTTACTTCGGCACAGAAAACGTCCAGGTCCTCAAACGCTGGAAAGTTGGTGATTGTGCAAACCGTGGCTCATGTTCCCAGGCATTACCTCGGCCACCACAAGATCTTTAAAAATGTTTTATGAAGACCTATTCATCAGGACACACATGCTGCTGAGAAAGAAAGGGGCCGGGCGTGGGGGGCAGGGGATGGACGGGGTGGGAGGCAGGAGTGTCTGTCCCCGGGGTCGCGTGGCCCGCTCCCCAGCCCTCAGCCCTCTGGTCCGTAAGGCCCACGGCGTCTCCACCCGGCGCTGCTGTGCGCTGGGAAAGGGCCCGACCGTGCACGAGAAGAGACCCCGCGGAGCTGCGGGTTTCGAGGGTGAGCACACGGCGGGGACCAGGCCCCCGGCGAAGAGGCCTCCTCCTTCCAGAGGCGGGTGTGCCCGCAGGACGCTGTAAGCCCCATGCACTGCTGCGGTCGTGGTTGTGGGGGGACGGCGTGCGGGCCGAGTTCCCTCCTGTCTGGAGCTTGTGGATCTCAGTGCCTTGTGGCGGGGACCGTGCAGGCCATGTTCTCCGGGACGGGCTCACTCCGCCCAGCACCGTGTCCCCAGCACTCGTCCCTGCTTCCTGGGATCTCTTCCTCCCTGAGGCGGATGGTACTCGCTGTAGGGACAGACCACACGTCCCTTACACGTTCACCAGCCTCGTGGGCCTCCAAGCCGCCCCGTCTCCACAGTCAGGCCAGTTCGAGGGACAAAGCTGCCGACGTCGTGCTCAGAGGGAGACAACACGATTGACCCCGTAGGGGCGCCCGGAGCCCCCGTGACCTGCGCCTTCTTAATCTGCCTCTGAACGGTGAGCAGAGAACAGCTCCACGGCACCCGTCACCATCGGACAGCTCGGGGGTCCCGTCACTTCCCACATCTCTCTCGCCCCGCGCCGGGGAGTCTCTGTCCGGCTTCGTCGCCCGGCGGGCGTGCGGTCAGAACTCAGCAGGGACGCCCCGGCGGGCGGGGGTCGCAGTCTGCCGTCGCCTGGGCCCGGCTGCAGACCTGTCACCCAGAGGGCCTCATGGGGACCCGCGGCTAGAAGCCAGCTGCCTCACGCAGCCCTCGGTCTCGGCCTGAACCGACCGTGTTACGTGAGCTCTACTCAGGGGCCTCCCTCAGCCTCTGGAAAAGATGGACTCGGGGCCTTCAGCGGTTCTGGGTTTCCACACCGTTGCCGGGTGTGGGCACAACCGGGGCGTCAGTTGCCTTGACTTCTGGCATGGGGTCTGGGCAGCTCCTGGGTCCTGCCGGGGACGGGAGGGCCGCTGGGTAAGGTGGTTCGGCAGCAACCATGTGACTATTAGGACACTTCCGTAGGAGGACGCACCTCAGCTGCTGGATCATTTTGCTCATCACTCAGAAAATGCACAAATGAACAGCGACCGGTCACCAACAGTCAGTTCGTCCTGCAGCTGTCACGGTCGAGATCCGTTCTCATGTGAGGGAGGAACCTAATTCAAGGTGGAACGCAGTGAAGGGTTCCTGTAGTTCTGGTACCTGGCGTCGGGGTGGCTCGGAGCACAGGGACCGAGGTCACCCAGGGTCCCCCGTCCGCCTCTCTGTGAGCAGGTTTCCTCCGTGCCGGACGCGCCTTCCTTCTGACTCTGTGCTGGCAGAGCCGCTGTCCCCATACCCGACATGCCTGCGTGAACACCCTGCCCCCGCTCCCAGGGTCCACGTCAGCCTCCCCAGGACGCTGGCTGCCCACCTGCCTCCTGTCCCCATCCCACAAAAGGAGCAGCTTCCAGAAGGAAGTCTCATGCCTACACAGTCCCAGGAGGGGACCGAGGTAGGCGTCCTGCTTAAGGGAGGTGTGAAGCCAATTTTGAGATGTCAGATCTCAAATCACCAAGAGAAGGGCTGAGATGGATGTCCGGGGCGGGGCCGGGGCGAGTGTGCTCTGCTGTGGCCCAGAGGTCCTGCTCCCAAATTAAAATATCAGAGATCGTGCCCTTCCAGGCGTGGAAAGGAGCACACCGGGGACGAGACGAGGCAGCCGGCTGTCCTTGCCGTCACGACTCAGCTCAGAGCACAAGGCAGTTTGGACAAAGTTTAGTTAAGCTTCAGTCAGGTAGCACTTCTCTTAAAGGGAATTCTGGTGGTTTTAACTACTTTGGAGTTTTATTATGCCAGAGTAGAAGAGAAAGAAACAGAGTAAGATGCGAGGCTCCTTCCCCACGGGTCGAGTGGAGTGGCAGCCGGACAGGAGTCACAGCTCACCGTCTGGCGCGTCAGGGCACCGGGGACCCACGTCTGGTCCCATCGGCGTCAGTGGCGGGTCCACGCCCACCTGCTGGCGGATGTGTCCTGGGCGCTCGTCTGGGGTGTGCAGGGGCGGGAGGACCGTCTGTGGCACGAGCTCCACATCACAGGCTCCCGGGGCACCGACCGGCTGGTGCCAGTGGGCTGGGGCTGAGGTATGGGACCCCCGGCCCCGCACAGACGGAGCTACCTCGGGGAGGTCGTTCCCTCTGGGAGACGGGGTGGGGGGACAGGGTCAGGCTGGCCTGTCGGCGTCCATGCGAATCAGGATCTTCGTGGCTGTCGTCGTGTTGACCACAGGACTCTGCCTCTCACTTTAAACCTTCCTACTTCGAGGGTATTTGTACCTGAGTGACTTTCTTGGAGCTCAAAAGGCATAGAATCCACCAAGTGTTTCATAATATGCTTTTCTAAGATTTACAGCATTTTTTTTATTTTTCCTTGCAGGAACTCAATTTCCCAGACCTGACGGCCGTCCTGCCCTGCGTTCACGCCTTCCTGGCAGCCAAGGTGGCCTCCGTGGACCCCGCATTCGTGGACAGCCAGAGCATTGCAAGGAAAGTGCTTCTGTTGAGCGCTAAACATTAAATTATTTTCTTAAGAAATGACTTTTTCCTGCAAATGTTGCAACTCTGTGATTTTATAGCAAGCCTATAGTTGTGATACCAATAAAATATGTCACTAGTTTGCAAAGACGAGTCATTCCTAGAGCTGACAGGCCGGGGTGCTGCTCACGCAGACCGGGCATGCCGCTGGGGATTCTCCGAGCCCTGGAGAGCAGACTCGGCACCACGCGCTTCACCTCCCGCATTGCTGACAGCCGGGCCGCATTCCCATAAAGCACGCAGTAGAAGATCATGAGAGCCCGTCGCTTGGAGTCTCTGGTGCAAGGAAAGTGTTTCATCAGCACCGGATCATTAACGTCCCGTTTCTCAAGGAGGGGCTCAGTAAGGTGTTAATTTGAGAAATGAGTAGGAGAAACAAGTTGGATCACACGGAGACGGACTGTGGTCCTAGATCACGTCCTCACGTCTCACGGCTGCAAGGACAGGAGGTGCATGACCCTCGGACTGTCCGGTTCAGGAGAACCGGCAGATGGTTCCTGCAGGAAAGCAGGTGCACGGCGCCGATCGCCCAGCATCCCTCCAGGGCCGGCTCTGGTGACAACTGCCTGTCCCCACGGCGCCCCCAGCCCTTGTCGGTCTGTCGGGGAGAAGGAGCTGTTTGGGTTTGTAGCATATCAAGTACTTATAATCACTTATCAGACACAGTGATATGTAGAGGACGTCTGCAGGTAGCGTGGGTGCGGGATACACGGAATTCCTGCTCACATGGTCCCTGCCTCTGCGGAAGGCTACCCTGGCAGAGCAAGGGGCTTTCACCAGTACTCCAAGAAGGGCTCACGGAGCGCCAGGCGGCAGCATCCTCTGGAGCTGTCTGCCCTTCCGCCCTGACGCACACTCCCCGTCACCGTCAGGATGAGCGGCAGCCGGACCAGAGCTGACACCCAAACCCCAGACTGGTGACTCCCGGCTTCAGCAGCATCGCTGGGCACAGCTGATGTCTCTCCGGATTTCGTGGGTTCTCAGTGCCATCACGTGTTATGCTGAAGAGCCTAACTCACTCCCCCGTAGGAGGCCTTCTTCTGCACTCAAGAGAAAAGAAATCATGATTATTCTTTGCTTATTTTCACGACAACTGTCGATTTTAGATGTGTACTTTTACTAGATCATAATGAAAACAATAATATTTTCACAGGAAGATTCGATACTAAAGTTTACATTTGTATACATACAAATTTTTGAAAAGATACACAACTTTTTTTTAATTAAAAAACAGCAATCGTCTTTTTGTATGAAGTGCACAGTGGCCACGCACCCCTCGTCCTTCCCTTTGCACTCCTGCGGCACCTGTCCTGCCCCCACAGGTCAGGCTGCCCCCCTCAGAGCCCCCTGCAGACCGGTCTTGTCAAGGGCATGACAGTGTCTCCTGCCAGGCTCTCAGGGTGCTGGGTCAGAAATTATTTTATTTTCCTTCAGGAGATGTGGTGAACCTAAAATCTGTTTTGCATTTTAATTAGGCATCAGTAGGACCCACCGCAGATCTCTTTGATTAGAAACTCATTGATGATGGAGACTGTGCTGAGGGCTGGGCCCATGGGACCCCTTTCAGCTCACATCGTACCTGGCGTAGGTGCGTCTTTGTTCTCCCTGTACAGGTGAGGAAACAGGCCGCCGAGCTTCTGCCCATCTGAGGCCGGGCTGGTCCTGCTGCTGGAGGAGCCACAGGGGGGCCGGACGTGGCCGAGCCCGGTGCGGGGACGGGGCGGCAGGCAGGATGCCGCGCGGACACACCCCCCGCTGCAGGAAGTGATCTTGAACATCAGGAACAGCTCTACAGGATTCCCATACACTTCATTTTTCTCGTCTCCAGGTAGGACTCTCCTCCTGAGCCCCAGCATTTCCACATCGAAGGAGGGCATCTGGCTGCGTTTCGTCTCCGAGGTGAAATGAGAGGCCTGGCCGCACAAGCACTTTTCTGACAGCCTCTCGCTGTACGCAGCGGGGCTCCGTGTGTGTGGACATGCGGTTGTTCCCACCCGTGGAGGCCTTTCATAACCAGCAGACTCCTGACGCTCGCCAGGACCGACGTGAACATTCGGGACGTGCCCGTGGGTCCCGAGGCACTGGTCCTACTTCTCTGTCCCTGCGGACAACGTGTGGGAAGCGACTCCGAAGGCCTGTGGTTTGATGGGGTCTGCAAGGAGAACCCGTCCAATCCCCTGCCTGACGCTGGGCGACGGCGCGGCCCTCTGGTCGTGCACAGGGAGGAGGCTGGGTCCTTCCAAGCAGGCGGGACCTGGCGGCTCCTGCCGGTTCTGATCGTCACCACCACCATCTCACTCTACGCGAGTTTGGAGCAAGAGAACCAGTGGAGACGGCCCGTAACCCACCCTCCATGCGTTCTACCGGACGGGTTTTGGAAGTCGAACGATTTATTCAGCTCTGGATCCAGACTCGGTTTTCTCACGGTTCAACAGGCAGATGACGGATTTACCTAGTGTTTACTTTTCAGCGGGACGCAGCTGACGCACGGTGTCACCATGGTCTCAGGTATAATCACAACATCGTGGCCGGACATCTGTGTTGGCGGGGGCGTCCCCTGCAACGCCGTGGAATGCGGCCGTCGGGCCTCGGCGGCTGCGGAGTGCACCGGATAGAGCGCCGCGCCGTCTGGACTTCACAACAGGCAAGGCGCGATCCCTGAGAGAACTGGCCACTGTGTTTTCCAGGTACGGAGACGAACGGCCCTGAGCCCCATCCCGGGCCCCAGCTGGGCAGGGGCCCTCTGTGAACCCTGTGAGGCCGACGCATCGAGCCCAGGGCCCACCGCACTCTGTGCACTCTCGCCCCGCAAACCACGTGCCTCCTGGGTTCACGCACGATGTCCACGCACACACGCTGGAACACGCAGCCGTGCAGACGGCCGGGGTGAGGCCGTTGACAAAGAGCTCGTTCTGTTGGAGTAAACGTCCTGACGGACATGAGCGTGCCACGGGCCACGAGTTCTCCATGTCCAAGAGGCACCGAGTGGTCAAGCCCCAGCTCGGCGGGCCGACTGTCGGGGCCGGAGGCACAGGCTCGCAGGAAGGGCACCGCTGAGCCGGACAGAAACGCCCGGGGAAAACTCTGTGAGGCTCTCAATGGGCTACAGCCTGGGGATGAGCGAACCCCGTGCGGGTTTCCGACGACACCACGTCGCCTAGGGGCCCGCTCCGTCCGCAGATGCGAGGAGACCCGAGCCAGGCTCCCTGGTGGCTTCCGTGCACAGAACGTGGACGTTTGAGGTGAAGGCACTGGATTCCTTCATTTGGCAAAGATTTGTGGAGGGATCGGGGGTGCCAGGCAGCGAGGGGCGCCCACGGCTGGAGGGGGCGGAGGGGGCGTGCGGTCAGGAGGCGGGCACGGAGGCGGCGGGTGGCCTGCAGGGGTCATGCCCGCGGGGCCCGTGCTCAGGGGTGTGGACATCCAGCCCAAGCCGCGTCTCAGAAGGACATGGACGTACTGGCTCCAGGTAATGGCCTCGTCGAGTCAGGGGCTTCGCATGAAACACGAGTCTGGGCTTTTCGGTTCTACTTTCTCTTCTCTTCTGGGGCTGGACTTGGGGCGGCGCCGGCCTGCTGCCAACACTGAGACGCAGATTGCGGATGTTCTCAGAGACGTCCCCGCGGTACATCGAGGAGGCGACTCTCGCTTTGCTCAGTGTCATCTACTAACACCGCACGTTGGCCCTTTTGGGGGTCGAAGTTTTCACAGAAGTTTGAAAGTGTTTATGCAAACATGCTGACAAAGGAGGTCCTTAAAAAGAACACCACACCTGAAAAGGCCAGACCTTTAACTTGTAGATTTGTCTTTGAAACAATGTTACTGAATTTTAAAAAGTCAAACAAAAAATGTGTTTTTTATCCTTTTTTCCTCGTTTGAAATTTAAAAAAGGAAAAGTCATGAAGAAAAGTTTACTGAACTGCTCTGCACATTGCCTTACGGCTGATAAACCTACAGAAGGTGGAAGGAAGATACTCGACTCTCCACTTAGATCTGCACGAGTCTCGTAATTCGGTGATCCAAGAAACTTAGCTTGATAACAAAAGAAAGAGTCCACACCGCGCACATGGAAACACACCCAGAGTCAGGAATGACTCAGTATGTCTTTCTATGCTTCTCAGGCTTCCGATTCTAAACTCCGTTCCTGCGTTTTGGTGAAGCCACATGCCAATCGCACGATTCCCTTGCTTTCCTAAATACACCTTCGTTCTAAAACGCAGAACGAGGAAATGTTATAGGAAATATTGGGCCAAAAGTGCACTTGTTTGCCCCTATAGAAGGAAAATATCCATTTTCGGGGTGTTCAGATGAGGAGGCGGGTTTTCAGGCCCCCGTGATGCGTGCTCCTCTCCTGGGCAGGAAGGCCAGGCAGCACGTCAGTGAGGGCTCCGTGCTTGGGGCTGGTGAACCCGGGTTCTCGCTGGGAGTGTCGCACGTTTTTGGCTGTGGGACACGCGTCAGCTCAGACGTCCTCCCAAACCTGAAATAGAGACACAAGAGAGTCACTGTCTCTCCCTTCAGGATAACAGTCCCACTTAGAGCGTGGTGACCCTAAGTGCTGGGTCGGCCAGGTCCCAGGTCCTACCAGAAACGTGCCCCCTTGAAACGGAGTCCGGGGTAGAAAACAAGGGAACAGTAGAGCTACCGTATGGCCCAGCAGTCGCACCATGGGGTAGCGACCCAAAGGACAGAAACACAGATTCAGAGGGACGCGGGCACCCTGATGTCTCCGGCATCCACAAGGGCCCAGACGTGGGAGCAGCCCGACTGTCCACCAGCCAACGAATGCATGAAGAAGGTGTGCGGGAGACACACTACGGAACACTACCCGGCCACCAAAGAGAGTGAGGTCTTGCCATTTGCAAGAACGTGAGCGGGGCTAGAGGGTATCATGCGGAGAGAAGTAAGAGAAACAGACGCTTGTGGAATTTAAGAAACAAATGATCGAGGGGGAAAGCCCAGAGAGGGGGCGAAACAAGCCAGGAACCAGGCTCTGAACAACAGAAAACCCTCGGACGCCGGCCAGCGGTGGGGGTGGGGGGCCGCGGGACGGGGAGCGCAGTCCGGTGGCGAGCACCGAGTCAGTACCCAGGCGAGGCTCGCGGCAGTGGGCGCCGTGTGCTGACCAGCCGGCCGTTAAAATAAACACAGGAAGAGAACCTGAGTCAGGGAGAGAAGGTCAGGTCCACCTCTCAAAGTGGTGGTGAGTGCCGAGAGATCTGAAAAAAGAAGGAGGAGAAGGAGAAAGAGAAGAAGGTCCTCCTGTTGATTCCTTCCCAGGGACAGCCACACGCACGTCGAGGTGAACGGTGTTGGCTGACCGTTCGGCTCCTTTCCACGGTCCGTTACGGACGCCTTCCCAAGTCTGCTCAGACAGACCAAGTTCACCGTTGAGGAGTTACTCAGCTGTGCCCCCAGAGATTCTTTTGTTTTTTGTTTTTTGCTTAGAACTTGATCCAAGAGTAACTTGTCATAAAACAGCAACCGCCCCGAGCTAGACGCGGTCTTCACGGACCGCTCAGCGCGCTGGAGAGCCACGGTGCCCTGGTGGGGGCTGCTGTTTCCTGATGGGGACGGCACGGCTGTAAGCTCCCCGGCAGCCCGCCGGTCCGGCCCCCGCCCGGCCCTTCTCTTCTCCACCTGCAGAGGAGGGGCCACAGCACAGACAGAACCACGTCGCTGAGGCAAAGAGGACCGGGAGGGGATTGTCACGTCGTCTTCTGACTCCCGAACTCACGGCCCAGCCTTTCCCCGTGAAGTAAGAGTAAAAACATTTATCACAAAAACATAATAATGTAATATTCACATATAAACTTAATGTTATTATTGTTAAAGCAGAACAAACTGAAATGCTCTGGCAAAAGGAAAACCAAATCCACATTTCTAAAAATATCTCCCAAGGGCTTTGGCAGCAGACAGGTGTAGACATACTAAAGGCAGATTTTAGTGAGTCCTTTCCTAAAGTTTTTATTTTATATCTTGGCAATGACAAAATATAATAGAGAATTTGGTTGGGGGAAAAGGATATATATTTTATTAGTACCTAACAGTAATTTTTTATTGTAATGAATATATTATTTTTTTAATTTAAATGCAATTACTTAACATAGAGTGCGTCACTAGCTTCAGACGTAGAGCTCAGGGGCCGTCAGCTGTAGGCCACACCCAGCTCTCTGTCCATCCCACGCCCTCCTGCCTGCCAGTCCCCCAGTTACCGCACCCCCTCACCCCTCCCCTCCAGCAACCCTCAGTTTGCTTCCTATGATTAAGAGTTTCTTCTGTTTGTCTCCCTTTCTGTTTTTGTCTTGTTTTATTTTCCCCTCCCTTCCCCTATGATCCTCTGTTTTGTTTCTCAAATTCCTCATATCAGGGAGATCATATGATAGTTGTCTTTCTCTGATTGACGTATTTCACTAAGCATGATACCCTCTAGTTCCATCCACGTCATTGCAAATGGCAAGATTTCATTTCTTTTGATGGCTGCATAGTATTCCATCGTGTATATATACCACATCTTCTTTATCCATTCATCTGTTGATGGACATCTAGGCTCTTTCCATAGTTTGGCTATTGCAGACATTGCTGCTATAAACATTCGGGTGCACGTGCCCCTTCGGACCACTACGTTTGTATCTTTAGGGTAAATACCCAGTAGTGCAATTGCTGGGTCATAGGGTAGCTCTATTTTCAACTTTTTGAGGAACCTCCACGCTGTTTTCCAGAGCGGTTGCACCAGCTTGCATTCCCACCAAGAGTGTAGGAGGGCTCCCCTTTCTCCACATCCTCGCCAGCATCTGTCATTTCCTGACTTGTTAATTTTAGCCATTCTGACTGGTGTGAGGTGATATCTCATTGTGGTTTTAATTTGTATTTCCCTGATGCCGAGTGATGCTGAGCACTTTTTCACGTGTCCCTAACAGTAAATATACACCAGATTTGAGAATATTAAATAATATATATTTATC
>PISX010018560.1:0-41980 GCA_004024625.1 Mellivora capensis
TGGAGCAAATAATCCTAAAATTTGTATGGAATCAGAAGAGACCCCGAATCGCTAAGGAAATGTTGAAAAACAAAAATAAAACTGGTGGTATCTCATTACCTGATTTCAAGCTTTACTACAAAGCTGTGATCACCAAGACAGCATGGTACTGGCATCAAAACAGACACATAGACCAATGGAACAGAGTAGAGAGCCCAGACATGGACCCTCAACTCTATGGTCAAATAATTTTCGACAAAGCAGGAAAAAATATACAGTGGAAAAAAGACAGTCTCTTCAATAATTCTAGAAATTTTCTTAAAGCGTGTCCTTGTGATGTGATGAGCACTGGGTGTTATATACAACTGATGAATCATTGAACTCTACATCTGAAACTAATGATGAACTATATGTTGACTAACTGAATTTAAATAAAAAAATAACGTGTGTACTCATTATTGCCCCTGTGCTAAATATTCTGATTTCTTTCTCATGAAGTCTTTTTAAAATGTAAACCTTTATTTAAAATATAACATACACAGAATGGCACACATTACAAGTGCATCAGCAAGTTGAATTTTCAAAACATGAATTACCCAAGAGAAAAGGAAATATATCCCCATAAAGAGATGTTCATACCAGCTTTGTTTGTAATAGCTGTTAACTGGGAACTATTCAGAAGTCCATCAACAGGTGACAATATAAACAAATAATGACATATTCATAGAAGAGAATACTATTCATAATAAAAACAATGAACTATTTATTGATGTGTGCAACAAGAGTGAATCTGAAAACAATTACACTGAGTATAAAAAGACAAAAAAAGAGAGCATACTGAATGATTATATTTCTATAAAACTCTAGAAAATGTGAATTAATTTTTAGTGACAGAAAGCAGATCAGCAGATGCTGTATTGGCATGTGGAAAGAAAGGACAGGGAGGAGGAGTATGTTCTGTAACTTGATTGTGGTGATGGCTTTGCTGGTCATACATTTGTCAGAATTTATCTAATTACACAATTTAAATATTTGTATTTATCATACATCAATTACACCTCAGCAAAGTTATTTTCTTTTAAAATGTACAAGATCTGTATAATGCACATCTAGATGAAGATGTAAATTACTGCATATACCAGAGAAGTCCCCTCTTATTCCTTTTTCTAGCCACTAACTTCCTCCATGACACCAAGAGTAACTGTATCTGGATTTTTAACTCCATGTGTTAGGTATGTTTATATTTGGGTTTTATATAAATGTAATTATACAACATGTGCATTTTATCTGCTTTATTTTGCTCAACATTATGGTTGTGAGAATCATCTATGTGTTGCATTTGTTGTCACTTTATTTTATTAATAAATTTTTTTTTGCATATCAATTATCCTGTTGTTTGACATTTGAGTTGGTTCAGTCTTGGCTGTTATGAATCATGCTGCTATGAAAATTATACATACCTTTTGTATGTTTTTCTATTGTATACATATCAAGACGTGGCATCGGTAAGTGATAGTATGTATATCACATAGTATGTGTTGTTTCAATAGTTAAGAAACCATTAAACTGTTTTCCAAAGTTTTTCTACCATGTTTATTCCAGTCAACAGTATCTGAAATTTTGAAGTTACCTATAGTTTACCAGCACTTGATCTAATCCATCTTATTTATTTTAGATATTCTGATAAGCTTGTAGGGTTCTCTCATTAAGGTTTTAATTTTAATTTCCATAATGATTAAAGATACTGAGAATATTTTTATGTGCATATTTGCTATCTGTATATTTTCTTTAGCAAAGTGTCTGTTGAAATCTTTTGTCCATCTTTTCTATAGCTATCTGCTTATTAATAAGTTCCAGTAATTCTATAAATGTTTAAGATACAAGAATTTTATCAAATATGAGGTTATCAGTATTAGTTTCCCTGTTTGTAGCTTGACTTTTTATTCTCTTAACAGTATCTCCTGAAAAGCAGAAGTTCCTGATTTTGGTGAAATTCAATTTATAATTTATTTTCTTATGTGGATCATGTTTATGGTATCTTATCTAAAAAATAGTTGCCTAATCCATGGTTGCAAAGTTTTTCTCTTATGTTTTACTTTAGAAGTCTTTTAACGTTAATGGTGCACCTAGGTGGCTCACTTGCTTAAGTGTCCAACTCTTGATCTCAGCTCAGGTTTTGATCTCAGGGTTGTGAGTTCAAGCTTACTTAGCTTGTTTTTTAGCTTTAGGATATACACTTAGGTCTTTAATCCATTTTGGGTTAATTTTGTGTATATTGTGAAGTATGGATTTCATGAAGTATGAGAAGTTTTCTTTTTTGCCGGTGACATCCAATAATTCTGGCTCCGTTTGTTTAAGAGTATTTTCCACAGGGCACCTGGGTAGCTCAGTTGGTTGAGCAACTGCCTTCGGCTCAGGTCATGATCCTGGAGTCCCAGAATCGAGTCCCGCAATGGGCTCCCTGCTTGGCAGGGAGTCTGCTTCTCCCTCTGACCCTCCCTCTTCTCATGCTCTCTTTCACTCTCTCTCTCAAATAAAATATTTTTAGAAAAAGAGTATTTTCCACAGAATTGGTTTTCCATCTTTACCGAAATGGATTGAGGGTACATGTGGTTTTAGACTTTTTTAAAAAAGATTTTATTTATTTATTTGACAGAGATCACAAACACACAGAGAGGCAGGCAGAAAGAGAGGGGGAAGCAGGCTCCCCACTGGGCAGAGAGCCCAATGTAGGGCTCGATCCCAGGACCCTGAGATCACGACCCGAGCTGAAGGCAGGGGTTTAACCCACTAAGCCAGACTTTTTATTCTGTTCCATTGATCTATTTTTCTATTTACATGACAATACACACTGTTTGGATTTTTGTAGTTCTTGATAAGTCTTATGATGGGGTACTGCAATCCTCCAGCATTATTCTTCTTTTACAAAGTCGTTTTGGATGTTCTAAGGCCTTGCATTTCCATATGAATTTTAGAATCAGTCTTTCAATTTCTGTTAAAAAACCAGCTGGGATTTTGACTCGGGAAAAAACTTTGCATTTATAGATCAGTTTGGGGAGAATTGATACGTTAACAATATTAAGTCTTTCAGTCCATGAACACTGAATATCCTTCCACTTATTTAGGTATTCCTTAACTTCACTAATATTTTGTAGTTTCAGGATCTAGTATGCATACCCTGTGTCACATTTATCTCTAGATATTTCATATTGTTGATTCTCTTGTAAAAGATACTTTTAAAATGCTAACTTTTGATTGTTCATTGTTAGAGAACTATATTTTTATAGATTGATCTTGTATCTTGCAGCTTGTTAAACTCACTTATTAAGTCTACTGGCTTATTTATAGGTCCATAGCATTTTCTATATAGAAAATAAAAACTGCAGATAAAGTTTGACTTCTTCCTTTACAATCTGGATGTTTTTATTTCTTTTTTGTAATAAAGAAGAAATTAAATTTAAGAAATTAAAGAAATAAAGTAAGACTGTAAACTCTAGTTGACTAGAGATGGTGAGAGCAGTCATACTTGCTTTGTTCCTCATGTGGAGTGGGGAGAAACATTCAGTATTTCACCAGCAACTATGCTACTACCTGTCTGCTTTTCATAGATGTCCTTTATTAAATAGAGGAAATTCTAGCTATCTAGCCCCGTATAACAAATTACAACAGAGTTCTTGGCTTAAAACAGCAAGCAACTAAAATCTCACAGTTTCTGTGGGTTAGGAATCTGGAAGTAACTGGGTGATTCTTGGTCAAGGGCTTCCATGAAGGTGCAGTCAAGCTATTTCCTAGGCCTGCACTGATCTTTTATTTCATATTATTTTTATATATTTACAAAATTTTAAATATTTACTTTATATAGTTAGTATTAGTTATACAATGTTCACATATACGTTTAGATACACATTGTTAAGTTCATATATACATTAAAATATATATTTAGGAAGCAAAATATATGTATATGTTTAGGAATATACACATAAAATTTCACATAATGTTTATTCTGATTTATACACTCATGATCAGATTAAGAAGATCCATGTTACCTCATTCAAATAGCAATTTCAATTGTAATTTTTTTTAAATAATGGAAGGGATTCCTAGGACAGTTTTAAGCTGACATTTACATTTTTTAAATGAAGTTAAAACTTACTGGGAATTAATGGGAAAATGTTCCATTTGTTTACTATGAGCCTCAAGATGAATTGTACCTCAAGGTTCCCCCATATCTGATTTAGATGGTATTTCAATGGGACTTTGGATCTTAGACTTTAGAGTTGACGTTGAAAAGAATTAAGGCTTTTGGGATGGTTTGGGTGGAATGAATGTATTTTACATGTGAGAAAGAAAGAAATTTGGGGGAACCAGGAATGGAATATAATGGATGTGCAGTACCAAATTCAATATCTTGAAGACCAAACCTCCAATGAGATGGTATTCGGAGATTGGACTTTTGGGAAATAATTAGGGTCAAATAAATTCATGAAAGTGGGGCCCTTAAGATGGAACTCATGCTCTTAATCTAACAGACATCATAGGGCTTGCTTTCACTCTCAGTCCATGTGCTTGATTAAAGGCCATGTGAAGATACAGCAAGAAGGCGGCCATCTGCCAGCCAGGAAGACAAGTGACACCAGAGACCAAATTGGCCTGCACATTGACCTTAGACTTCACAGCCTACTGAGAAATAAATTTTTGTTGTTTAAGTCACCCAGTCCACAGTATTATGTATGGCAGTTTGAGCAGGCTAATTTATGAACTGAGACACAGCTTATGTCTGAATTGAATTGAGTTGACTTCCTGTGAAAACAGCAACATTAACATTCTTCAGAGAATCGTGACAATACTCAACATCTGTAGTGTGTATCTTTTACATAAAAAACCAAATAAAAGTTTTAGAGATGAAAAATAATACATATGAGATTAGGAACTCCATGAATAGAGGCAATAAGAAAGTAGAGATGACAGAGGAAAAACAATCAGGGATCTTGAAGATAGAAATAGAAATTATTTATTCTGAAGAACAGAGAGAAAAACAGATTGTCAAAAATTAAGGAATCATTAGGAATCTGTAGGATAATATCAAAAGTTTTAAATATGAACAATGGGAGTCACCAAAGAAGCAGGGAGATTGGGCCAAAATGGTATTGAAAGGGATAAAGGGATAATGGGAAATTTCTCAAATTTGGTGAAAAACATGAAGTTATAGCTCAAGAATCTCAGAAAACATCATAAAGGATAAATTTAAAGAAAACTACGTCTATATATATTATAATCAAGGTACTGAATATCAAAAGAAAAAAATATTGAGAAGTCCTACAGAAAACAACCTACCACACAAGGTAGAAATTATAGGGAATATGTTTAAAATACTGAAACAGATGTAGTGCAAAGAAGGGCCATGTGCACCCCAATGTTTAGAGCAGCAGTGTCCATAATAGCCAAAATATGGAAAGAGTCAAGATGCCCTTCAACAGATGAATGAATAAAGACGATGTGGTTTATATCCACAATGGAATATTACTCAGCTATCAGAAAGTTGAATACCCAACTTTTGCATCAACTTGGATGAGGCTAGAGGAGATTATGCTAAGTGAAATAAGTCAAACAGAGAAAGTCAATTATCATATGGTTTCACTTATTTGTGGGACATAAGGAATAGAATGGAGGACATTAGGAGAAGGGAAACATGAAGAGGGAGAAATCGGAGTGGGAGATGAACCATGAGAGACTATGGACTCTGGGAAACAAATGGAGAGTTTTAGAAGGTAGGGGGTGTTGGGATGGGTGAGCCTGTGATGGGAATTAAGGAGGGTACAGTTTGCATGGAACACTACATCAAAAACTAATGATGTACTGTCTGGTGACTAACATAACACAATAAAAAAATAAAACTACTGAAAGAAAATAACTGTTAATTTGATTGTCTAAACAAGAGAAGATTAAAAAAAAGGAGAAGATAATATTAATGCTTAAAATAAAAATAAGGACATTTTTCAAGTGAAGGAAAATCAAGAGAAATTGTTGCTAGCAGCCTGTTTTCCAAGAAATACTACAGGATGTTGTTCAGGCTGGAGAGCAGTGATACCAGAAGGAGACCTGGGTTGTCTTCAGTTAAGGAGGAATGTGAGATAGTAAGTGGCTGGATTAATACAAAAGTCTATTTGTCCTCTTAACTTTAAAATATGCATGATTACTACAGAACTAAACCAGGAAGAAAAAAGAAAATTTGAACAAATTACCAGCAATGAAATTCAATCGGTAATTTAAGACAAAATGAAACAAAACAAAAAGCAACCAAGCAAAAAACTCCCAAAAGCCAAAAGTCCAGGACCAGATGGCTTCACGGGCAAATTCTACCAAGCATTTAAAGAAGAGTTAATACACATTCTTATCAAACTATTCCAAAAAATACAAGAGGAAGGGAAACTTCTCAATTTATTCTATGAGGCCAGTATCAGCTTGATACCAAAACCAGATAAAGACAGCACAAAATAGATAACTACAGGCTAGTATCTCTTATAAGTATAGAAGCAAAAATCCTCAACAGAATACCAGCAAACCAAATCCAACAATATATTTTTAAAAAATCATATACCATGGCCAAGTAGCATTTATTCCCTGGATGTGATGGTGGCTAAATATTTGCAAAACAATCAATGTGTTACCTCACATCAGTAAGAAAAAGGATAAAAACCGTATGATCATTTCAATATATACAGAGAAAGTATTTGAAAAATACAATATCCATTCATGATAAAAATCCTCGGCAAAGCAGGTCTAGGGGGAACATATCTCAACATAATAAAGGCCTTATATAAAAAACCCACAGCCACCATCATACTTGATGGTAAAAAATTAGAGCTTTTCCCTTAAGTTCAGGAACAAGACAAGGATTTGCGCTCTAGCCACCTTTATTCAACATAGTACTAGAAGTTCTAGCCACAGCAATCAGAAAACATAAATAAAAGGTATCCAAAATAATAAGGAATAAGTAAAACTCTCATTTGCAGATAACATGATACTATATAGAGAGAACTCTAAAGAGTCCACCAAAAAACTACTAGAACTGATAAGTGAATTCAGTAAAGTTGTGGGATACAAAATCAATCTACAGAAACCTGTTGCATTTCTATACACTAATAATGAATTAGCAGTAATTGAAATTAAGAAAACAATCCCATTTACAATAAGATGTCTAAGAATAAACTTAACCAAAGAGGTGAAAGACCTGTGCTCTGAAAACTATAAAACACTGATGAAAGAAATTCAAAATGGGGCAGAGAAATGGGAAGACACTCCATGTTCATGGGATGGATGAACACTATTCTTAAAATGTATATAATACCCAAAGCAATCTACATAGTTAATGTAATTCCAACAGCATTTTTTATAGAACTAGAACAAACGATCCTAAAATTTGTATGGAGACACAAAAGATTTCAAATAGCCAAAGCAATCTTGAAAAAGAAAAATAAACTAGAGGTATCACAATTTCAGATATAAAGTTATGTTACAAAGTGGTAGTAATTAAAACAGTATGTTACTGGCATAAAAATAGACACATAGATCAATAGAATAGAATAGAAACCCAGAAATAAACACAAAATTATATGGTTATATCTTCAGTTAATCTTCAACAAAAAAGGAATGAATATACAATGGGAAAAAGACAGTCTTTTCAGTAAATGGTGTTAGGAAAACTTCTCAGCTACATGCAAAAGAATGAAACTGGATCACTTGCTTTCATCATACACAAAAATAAAACCAAAATAAATTAAAGACCTAAAGTTGAGACCTGAAACCATAGAAATCTTTGAAGATAGCACAGGTAGTAATCTCTCTGACAATATTTTTCTAGATATGTCTCCTGAGGGAAGGGAAATAAAAGCAAAAGTAAACTATTGGGACTCTGTGTGTGTGTATGTGTGTGTATATATATATGTGTGTGTGTATCTATCTATCTATATATGTACACATGTGTGTATATATATGTATATATATTTTAAAGCTTCTTCACAGTGAAGGAAGTAACAAAAGTAAAATGGGAGAAGATATTTGCAAATGACATGACAGATAAGGGGTTGGTATGGAAAATATATAAAGAACTGACACAACTCAATACACCAAAAATAAATATTCCAATTAAAAAATGAGCAGAGAACATGAAAAGACTTTTTCCAAAGAAGACATGTAGATAGATAACCAATGGACACATGAAAAGATGCTCAACATCACTGATCATCAGGGAAGTGCAAATCAAAACTACAGTGATATATCACCTCGCACATGTCAGAATGGCTAAAATAAACAACACAAGAAACAAGAAACGGTGAGGATGTGGCAAAAAGGGAACCCTCATGCACTGTTGGTGGGAATGCAGATTGGTGCAGCCACTGTGGAAAACAGTATGGAGGTTCCTCAAAAAACTTGAAAAAATAGAACTACCCTGTGATCCAGCAATTGCACTACTGGATATTTACCCCCAAAATACACCCCCCCCAATTCAAAGTGATAAGTGCATCCCTGTTTATTTCAGTGTTATTTACAATAGCCAAACTATGGAACAACCAAAGTGTCTATCAATAGTTGAATGGATAAAGAAGTCGTGATGTATATACACAATGGGATATTATTAACCCCCCAAATAAAAAGAATGAAATCTTGCCATTTGCAACAACATGGATGGAACTAGAGAGTATAATGCTAATCTAATAAGTCACTCAGAGAAAGACAAATACCATATGATCTCAGTCACATGAAGAATTTAAGAACAAAACATGAGCAAAGAAAAAAAAAAAAAAGAAAGAAAAGAAAAGAAAGTGAGGCAAGCCAGGAGACAGACTTCCTCTTAAACACAGAGAACAAACTGATAGTTACCATACGGGAGGTGAGGGGGGAAATGAGGGAAATAGGGGATGGAGATTAAAGAGCACACTTTTCATAATGAAAAAAATAAATAAAAATGAAAAAAATATGCATGATTAAGCAAAAATGAAAACATTTTTTCTAGTGTAGTGTTAGTGAATGTGGATGTGATAATAGGACTGCAGTAGCATGAAGACCAGTTGGGGTATAAAGGGACCTACATGTTTGCAAGATTTCTTCATTTGAGAGGAAGAGGTACAAGCAGTATTAACTTTAAGTTAGACTCTAGGTGATTAGAAATGCATGACTGAAATCCACAGAATAATACTAATTAAATAATACAAATTGATATAGTTTAAAAGCCAAAAGTTAAAATGAAATATTAAAAATATCCAAGTTATATATTATAAGACAGGTTGAGAGACAGAAACACAAAACCCAGAGGGGGCAAATAGAAAAAAATATGTTAGGCCTAAAAAAAGTTAAATTAAATTTTAAAGAAATGTTTAAAAAACATATGACTAAAAAATAGGGGGAGGATATTGAGGGAATTGAGAGAATGGATAGAAAGAAAGAAAGAAAGAAAGAAAGAAAGAAAGAAAGAAAGGGGAGGGAGGGAAGGGAGGAAGGGAAGGAAAGGAAAGAAAGTCTAAAGACCTAAAGAAAGGTTTCTTTATAGAAGAGACCTTTAAATAATATAAAGACATAGATACTTTGTATTTTAAAAGGGAATGTCAGGGCTTCTGTAACAAAGTAACATAAACTGGGTGGCTTTTTTTTTAAAGATTTTATTTATTTATTTGACAGACAGAGATCACAAGTAGGCAGAGAGGCAGGCAGAGAGAGGAGGAAGCAGGCTCCCTGCTGAGCAGAGAGCCCAATATGGGGCTCCATCCCAGGACCCTGAGATCATGACCTGAGCCAAAGGCAGAGGCTTTAACCCACTGAGCCATCCAGGTGCCCCCTAAACTGGGTGACTTAAACAACAGGTATTTATTGTCTCACAATTCTAGAGGCTAGAAGTCCAAAACTAAGGTGTTGTCAGTGTTGGTTCCTTTTGAAGTTCTTAAGGACAATATTTGTTATACTTCCTCCTTCCTTGACTTGTAGATGACTATGTTAATGTTCACATGGTATTCTCCCTGTATGCATACTTGTATCACAACTTTCCCCCTTTATTAGGACATCAGTCATATTAGATTAAGTACCCACCATGCTCCAATATGACCTCATCTTAATTGTATCCTCAATAATGCATTTCCTCAATAAGATCACATTTTAAAGCTCTAGGGGTTAGGATTTCAATGTATGGATGAGGGTAGGGTGTGATTAATCCTCTTACAGGGGAGAAAATTATAATATACAAGCAGTAAGCATGAGAAGGGTGGCATTCCTATTTTTATAGCAGATAAAGTTGACTTCATATCAGGGTGTTACTAGAGATAGAAACATTTCATAATGATAAAAGAGGAAGTTTATCAGAAAATATAACAATTATCAATGTGTATTAAGCAATTAATAGAGATTCAAAATACACAAAGCAAAAACATACCATAAGGAAGAAATAGACAATTTTGCAATCATAATAGAAGATTTTAGAATCCTTCTCACAGCAACTGGTTGAAAGAACTAGACAAAAAACATTTAATATATGAATGAGGATGAGATCATGACCTGAGCCAAAGGCAGGTCATGAAATATATGAATAGTAAATGAACATTCTGGATTAATTGATATTTACTGACCTCTGTATCCAACCACTACAGAACAAATATTCTTTTCATTTGTGCATATGACAGACTATATACTAGCTATCCTAGCCATAAATCAAGTCCTTGTAAATTCAGAAGAATTGAAATCATAAAGAATGTATTCTCTTAACAAAATGGAATATAATGAGAAAATAATCACAGAGATATGTAGGAAAACCACATATCTAGAAAGAGCACATCTCTAAATAATATATCAAAGATAAAATCACTAAAGAAAACAAAATGTTAAACTTAATGGCAATACAAATTAAACTTCTCAGGCACCTGGGTGGCTCAGTGGGTTAAGCCGCTGTCTTCGGCTCAGGTCATGATCCCGGCGTCCTGGGATCGAGTCCCACATCGGGCTCTCTGCTCAGCAGGGAGCCTGCTTCCCTCTCTCTCTCTCTCTGCCTGCCTCTCTGACTACTGTGATCTCTGTCTGTTAAATAGATAAATAAAATCTTTAAAAAAAATTAAACTTCTCAAAATTTGTGTGATGTCATAAAGCAATCCTTATAAGGAAAGATATCACTTTAAATGCTAATATCTATAAAGAAGAATATCTGATATCAATGATCTAAGGTTCCATCTTAAGAAGTTGGAATAAGGGGTGCCTGGGTGGCTCAGTGGGTTAAAGCCTCTGCCTTCGGCTCAGGTCGAGATCTCAGGGTCCTGGGATCGAACCCCACATCAGGCTCTCTGCTTGGTGGGGAGCCTGCTTGCCCCTCTCTCACTGCCTGTCTCTCTGCCTACTTGTGATCTCTCTGTGTCAAATAAATAAATAAAATCTTAAAAAAAAGAAGTTGGAATAAAAGGAAAAAATGAATACCCAAAGTAGATAGAAAGGAAAAAAAAAATAAGAGCAGACCAGTGAAATAAAAAAAAAATACAGAAAATTAATAAAGAAAAAGTTGGTGTGTGAAAAGATTAAAGAAAGTGGCAATCCTCCAGACAGACATATGAAGAAGAAAAGAAAGGACAGAATGCAAATCATCAATATAAAAACAAAATGGGCATTATAACTCCAGAATCATATCAGTATTAAAAGAATGATTAGCAAATACTAATGAGGAACTCACTAGCAAATTTGGTAAGTTAGGTGAAATAAACACATTTTTTAAAAAGTACAGCTTACTAAAACTAACACAAGAAGACCCAGAAAATCAGAATGTCCTCTTACCTATTAAAGACATTGTATTTGCTGGCTATAATATTCTCCAAAAGGAAACCCTATGCTGAAATATTTTCCTTGATGAATTCCATCAATTACATAAGAAGATATAACATTCAATCCTGCACATATAAAAACAATCCTGTTTTTATATAAAAAGAAGGGCTCATCATCCAATTGAATTTCAAAGGCTAACATAACAATAATACCAAAATCTGACAAAGATATTACAAAAACACAATAAGAATTAGAGATCAATACTCCTCATGAATACAAATACAGATATTCTCAACATAATAGCAATTGGACTTCGATACACATTTCCATTTCCAAAAAAAGTTGTAAATTGAATAAAAAGGCATACAAAGGATAATGTAATGAAATAAGTGGGGGTACTGCAGGAATTTAAGGTTGGGTTTATATTGGATAATCAAAAATGTAACTCACCAGGGTGCCTGGGTGGCTCAGTGGGTTGAGCCGCTGCCTTCAGCTCAGGTCATGATCTCAGGGTCCTGGGATCGAGTTCCGCATTGGGCTCTCTGCTCGGCAGGAGTCTGCTTCCCTCTCTCTCTCTGTCTGCCTCTCTGCCTGTCAAATAAATGAATAAAATCTTTTAAAAAAATGTAATTCACCTATTAACAGAAAAATGGAGAAAATCCACATGACTATTTCAATATATACAGAGAAATAATTTGACAAAATTCCACACCCCTGAAAAAACTCTCACTAAACTAGGAATAGTAACAAACTTGTTCATATAGATAAAAGCCATCTATGAAATATCTGTAAACAATAGCTTATTTAATTCTGAAAATTGTTTATCCCTGAAATTGGGATCAAAAGAAGGATGCCTGTTTCACCATTTCTATTCAGCATTCTACTGGAATTTGTAGACATTGCAATAAATGCAAGAAAAACAAAGTCATAAAGTTTAGTGAGAAAATGTAAATACACTGTATTTGGAGGTCATATGATTGTTTACCCGGAAAAGTCCAAGGGGTGTTTAAAATAATGACTAGAACTAAATAAATACATTTATTAAAATCATAGATTAAAGTGTAATAAAAACATTGATTATGTCCTTATATGCTAGCATGGAATGATTGAAATATAAAATTAAAAAATTTAACTTACAGTAGTATCCACTCTAAAATAAAACCTAGGAATATATCTAACAAATGAGGTTAAGACTTCTATGTGGAAAACAGCAAAACGTTCATGAGAATAATTAAAAACATCTAAATAAATGAAGTAGTATGTCATATTTCTGAGTTGGAAGAGTCATGTTTATCATTAAGATGACAACTGTCCCAAGTGAATCTATAGAATCAAATAGGTTCAAGGCAATTACAATCAATATTCCATCAGGCTTTTTGTATAAGTTTATTCTAAAATTTATATGAAAAAGTACTGTAGAATAATCTAATAATGTAACCAATAACCAATAATCTAAATATATATTTATTTAATAAATATATATATTTATGCAATTATATTTCCATTAAGATGTCAAGGTAATTCAATGGAAGAAAAGAATGTCTTTGCAACAAGTGTTTCCTGGATTGATAGAACATCTGTTCAGAAAAAATTCAGCAACAACCCTAATTCACACCATACACAAAAAAATTAACTTGAAATGGATCATGAACATAAGAAGTAAACTTTAAAAACTATAAAATTTGGGGGCACACAGGGTGGCTTAGTTGTTTAAGTGTATTCCTTCAGCTCAGGTCATCATCCCGGGGTCCTGGGATTGAGCCCAGCATCAGGCTCCTCGCTCAGCAGGGAGTCTGCTCCCTTTCTCTTATTCCCTTTGCCCCTCCACCCACTTATGCTCTCTCTCTCTCTCTATGACTCTCTCAAATAAATAAAGTCGTAAAAAGCTATAAAATTTCTACCATAGAAAACAGGAAAAACCTTTCCTTAGAAAATAAAAATCTGAAAACATGTATCATATAGATTTTTATAGATGTTAATATAATTTATGTAGATAGGTAACATTTACTCTTCAAAAGAGACCAAGAAGAAAATGAAAAACAAGCAACAGATTGGAAGAAATATTCACAGCACATGTACAAAACAAAAGCTTGCATTCAGAATATATAACTTTTTAGATTCAATGGCAAGAATGCACCCAATTAAGAAATTGGTGAGAGATTTGAACACACACATTACAAGAATGTATATTTGCCAGTAAGTACATGGAAAGATGCCTAGCTTCATTAGTAATCATGGAAATGTAAGTTAAGCCACAATGAGGCACCACTACACACCTAGTAGAATGGACCAAAACAAATATTAGAAAGGATGTGGAATTCTCATATACTGCTTGGGAAGAATATGAAACAATACAACCTCTTTGGAAAAGAGTTTGATGGTTCCTCAAACATTTCAATATATACTTTCCAAATGACCCACTCATTCCATTCCTTGGTTATTTACCCAGGGAAATGAGAATATATGTCTATACCAAGATTTTCATGTGAATTTTATAGCTCTACTCTTGGATAGTAGGGGAAACCTGTAAATGGATATTTACTCTATAAGTTTATTATATTTTGAAGTGGGGAGTTGGAATTGAGAACTCTAAAATATCAGATGTGAAATGAGGAGTGAGAAATAGAAAGTACAAAATGTAAAGTGTGAAACATGAGGTAAGAAAAGTGAAAGTTCTGATTTCAATTAAAAGTCCTAAAATGAACACTTGATTCTAGAGCAAACACTAAACATAATTTTTGAATAACAATAAAATAGAAAACAACTAACAAGCTAATAGATTTAAGTCCAACCATACCAATAATTACAGAAACTATAAAACATTCTCATTAAAGGACCTATATATGTTATAATAAGGGAAGCATTTTAAATTTAAAAATATAAATATAAAAATATAAGTATAAATTTTAAATTTAAAAATATAAATATAAATAAAGATATAAATAAAGCATTAAATATAAATATAAATATAAATAAAGCATGAAAAAATGTTTGCAAATACATGCAAAAAATAGCCTCCAGAAAACCTTGGCATGGCTATTTTATACCAAAAAAAAAAAAGTCCCAACAAAAAGTATTAGAAGAAATAAAGAAAAACATTTCATTATGGGACAGGGTACAATTCATCAGAAAATTATAAAAATTGCAAATATTTCTACACTTAATAAAGGAATTTCAAAACTCACAAAGCAAACACTGACAAAAATGAGAGGAGAAATAAATAAATCCTGTTACACTTGAGGATTTTAATGACCCTTTCTCAGTCTTTGATGAATCATGTAGAAAAAGAAACAGTACAGATATAGAAGATCTAAACACTATCAACCATTTATATACCTAACATATACCTGGCTTTATGTATAACAATTTCAAAATACACACTATTTTTAAGTGCATATATGTCATATTTTAGGTCATAATTTTTCATAATGAGTTCTGAAAATTAGAATCCTACAATTGGCTCTCTGACAACAGAATTAAACTGGAAATTGATAAAAACAACAACAAAAAAAGTTAAATTTTTGGGACGCCTGGGTGGCTCAGTTGGTTGGACGACTGTCTTCGGCTCAGGTCATGATCCCGGAGACCTGGGATCGGTCCCGCATCCGGCTTCCGGCTCCACGGGGAGTCTGCTTCTCCCTCTGACCTTCTCCTGGCTCATGCTCTCTCACTGCCTCTCTCTCAAATAAATAAATAAAATCTTTAAAAAAAAAAAGTTAAATTTCACAATTTAGGTACACCTGGGTGGTTTAGTTAAGTATCTGCCTTCGGCTCAGGTCATGATCCCTGGGTCCTGGCATTGAGCCCCGCATTGGGCTCCCTGCTCAGTCCCTCTCTGCTTCTTTCTCTCCCTATGAACCTCTCCCCTGCTCATCCTCTCTCTCTTTCTGTCTCTCTCTCTCAAATACATAAATACAAAAATCTTTTTAAAAAATTTAACAATTTTCCACCTTAAAGGCTAGAAAAAAGCTAATTAAGCTAAAGCGAGTAGCAGGAAAGATTTTTATGTTGATTTGAACAGAAAATCAATGAAATATAAAACAAATGTCAGAGAGATATAGCAAACTAAAAGTTGATATTTTAAAAAGAGTAATAGAATTGATTAGCCTAGCCGACTAATAGGAAAAAAGAGGAAAACCACAAATTATCAATGTTAGGGGATAAAAAATAAAAAGGGATATCACCATACAGTCCATAGATCTATGAAATGAGCAGAAGAAAATACTTTTTAAATTTTATATTCTCAGCAAACTGGGGATATATTCTCAGCAAACTGGGAATAGTACTAAATTTCTATTACCTGATAAAGAAACTACAGTTAACATCATCGTTATGGTGAAAGCTGATTGCTTGCCCCATAATATTGGGGGGAAAAAACAACAAGGATGTCTGTTTTCAACATTTCTGCTCAAAATTGTACTCGAAGAGTACCTACCTGGGTGGCTCAGTCGTTTGAGTGTCAGACTTGTTTTGGCTGAGGTCATGATCTTAGGGTCCTGGGATCAAGTCTCATTACAGGCTCTGTGCTCAGTGGGGGTCTGCTGGAGGATTCTCTCTCTCTTGCTTTCCCTATGCCCCTGCTGCCTCTCTCTCTCTCTCTCCTAAAGTAAATGAATAAATCTTAAAACACACACACACACACACACACACACACACACACACACATACTCAATATCCTAACCAAAAAAGGAAAAAAAAAGGAAGAAATAGTCACTTTGGAAAGAGTTAACACTGCTACTGAAGACATGATAGTTTACTTAGAAAATTCTTAAGAAACTTAGGGTAAGCAAAATTTATTATATAGGGCACAAAAAGCCCTGATCATATAGGTAATAAAAGTTAAATTGGATTTCATCAAAATTAAAACCTTGTGTTCTCTAAAAGACAGTGTTAAGAAAATGAAAAGAGAGACGCCTGGGTAGCTGGGTCGGTTACACATTTGCCTTTGGCCCAGGTTGTGATCCCAGGTCCTGGGATTGAGTCCTGCATCAGGCTCCTTGCTCAGCAGGGAGCCTGCTTCTCCTTCTGCCTGCTCTGCCTGCTGGTCCTCCTGCTTGTGCTCTCTCTCTCTGACAAATAAATAAATAAATAAAATCTTTAGAAAAAAAAAAGAACATGAAAAGAGAGGCCACAGACTAGGAACAAATATTGGTAATACATATATCTAACAAAGGATTTGTATCTAGGATATATAATCTTTACAGACTGAAAAGGCTAAAACAAAACAAAGCAAAGTACTGGCAATACCAAGTGTTGGCATAAGTGTGGAATGCTTAGACATTTCTCATTGCAACACAAATAAAACAGCAATTGAAAAACAATTTTGCAGCTGCTAATATAATTTAAACATGTATTTACTAGATGGTCCAGTTTTCAACTCATAGGTGTTTACCCACGAGAAGAAGAAAACCTATATCTACTCAAAGAATTGAACATGAATGTTCATAGAAGCTCTATTCATATTAGCCAAAAGCCTGGAAGCAACTAAAATGTTCATTTTAGTGAATGGACAAACTATGGTGTAACCATACAATAGAAAATTACCAGAAATGAAAAGGAACAGCAGTCTGTTCTGCTAGTACATGCAACCAAGTGGGTGATTAGTGAAAGAAGCCAAACAGAAGAAGTCATTTTCTGCAACTCCATTCCAGTTATAGTGATATAAATCTTACCAGTGATTATCTAGGGCAGGAAGCAAAGGATGCATTGACTAGAAAGAGGAATGATGGAACTTTGTGGGAGTGATGGGAAGGTTCTAAGTCTTAATTGATGCTAGATACATGAGTGCAGGGTTTGTGAAGACTCATTGCACTATAAACAAAATATGTACTCTTTATTAAATGTAAATTATACTCCAAAAAAGTTGATTAGAGAAAAAATACTATAGTGCTAACCAAATAAAATACACCTTTGAATGAAAATTCACCTGGGTAAATATTTATAATTTCTGCCTTTTATTAGAAATGTTTCTTCTGCAAACTCTGGAGTAAATCTAGTCTTTAAAAATCAATAACCTATTTATCAGTAAATACTGATAAGTTATTAAAAGGAATAGCATTTGTATTGAAGTATATGGTATATAATTTCTAATCTATAACAATATAATATAATCTATAGTAAAATAGTCCATGCATTTTAAACAGGAATAATCTAGATTAAGTTTTAAAAGAAGATAATTTAAGCAAGTATTGTTAGAAAAGTAAAAAATAGGAAACTTATAAGAAGAGAATGAGTAAATGAAAATTTCTGTGTTACAAATAGAAAGACTTTATTATTCCAGAAACTTGTAAGTGAAAACTGTGTGAAGCAAGGACTTGCAAGACCTTGTTGAGATAGTTCCACCCAATCAGTACCAGCAGTGTGGACACTAGCATCACGGTTCATGTCTGGCTGTACCAGTTCCTAGCTACTGGCCTTGGGCAAGTTAGAAAATTTCTCTGTGTTAGAGAGACATAACCCCTCTGCTCTTGAATATTTTCACATGTGAAAGATGATAAATGCTTAGAATAATAGTTGGATCATAGTGGGTGTTCAATAATATTAGTTAGATATCTTTTGGTTTCTTAAACTCTGAATCTACTTAATGTAAGATCTATCTTGGAGGCCAATGAGGGGATCAAAGTTAATTAAAAAAATACTGTTTAACAAAGGTAAGGATGGCTTTCCTTTGATTTCCTTTGATTTGATATATTTCAGTAGGAATAATGAAAAAAACTAGAAATTGTTTAAAACTTGCGTGAAATTAAAGCCCTCTATTCTGAATGACTCAGGCACTTCTAACTAATTTTTACCCTGCTCTGCTAAAAAGTGTTTGGATGGCTTAAAATTAAAAACGTGTTCAAATAAAATGAGTAAGAAATAAGTAAGTAATAAGTAAGAAAGTAAGTAACTAAGTAAGAAAGTAAGTAAGAAATGAGTAAGAAAAAATGCAAAAGGGAAATAGTTGCAGTAAAAGAGGGACATCAGTTTATTCTGGGTAGGCAACAAATGTGGCTCTGAACTTGTAAGGGTTAATGTGAACAGTCAGAGTCTTATTTATAAGATGCCCAGTATTCACAAAAAATAACATATTTGTTTAGGAATTGTACAAATAATCCTATTACCAACCTCAAAGAGAAATTCCTGCCCCTTGTCCTCATAAATACACCATATAAAATAATAATATTCTAATATAGTACAGTAAACATGATGACAAGTTCTATAAGTCTACCTCTTATAATTTCCATCAAACAACAAATGGCATTGTGTTTAAATATAACTCCATAGGAATAATCTAAGGATGACAATTATAATGTGGTCCACATCATGGTTCTTTGGTCATGCAGCACAATTTAGGACAGATAATTTGAGAAACTAAAGAAACACATGGAAGAAGTAATGTATCAGTCAGGATCTGATTAGAAATCCGCTATGAATAATGTAGACAGGGGTGTCTTATTATAGGGGTTAGACTTTATACGATTGTGGTTGCTGGTGGAGCTGTTCATGCAGGCTCTTGACCTTACTCCTCACACAAGTGTGAAGTCAGTCAATGAAGATTGTTGCCCCTTAAGCCTGAAGCCACTGTAGAGTAGCCACCTCCAGTTGGGAAGCAATGCATTGGAAAGCCTGGACAAATTGGGACTTGCATCAATAGACTAGACCATGTATCCTTGCCTTATCATCTCTAGTCTCAATGCTGCAAGTGACCTGTAGGAAAAGCTGGTGACTTTAGCCATGGAGCTGCACACACACACCTGGCCCAGGACTTGGAGAAGTTCAACGAGAGTATCTGACAGATGGAGAGGAATGGCCTGTCCATGTGCTGTCTAACACCAATAAGGTGAGATGACAGATGAGTGTGTGAACTGCCCCAATGCCTGGTATCCTTCAACAGAATGGAGAGCCAGGGCTGGAATCTCAGGCTTTATGTTCTTGCTGTGGCTTTGTCTTCCTCTCTTCCCTTCAAAGAGCAAAACTGAAGCTCTATTAGGTGACTTCCATGACAGTGGAAATCTTCCTGGCAATACAATTTTGGGGTCTTCCATCTGCTTTCATGATATGTACCATTTAGTAAGATAAAATCCCCATGATAAAGTTCAGGGTAAAACTATCTTATAGATTTTAATCAGGAATAAGTACTTTCTACTAATAATTTCATTTGGATGAGAATCTTAGATTAATCCAATTTCTTATCTGCATGTGTGGCTACTACATAATCTAAGTGTAACAGCTGGTAATAATAACTTCTGCCTTTTGAAAAACTAGTTACTTATTGGTAAAATGTTCTGAAATAAGACTATTAGAAATAAACTGTTAGAGGTTCTCCTCTCTAATTTTAGTAAATTGTATTGCTACTTCTCACTTCTCTCCTGGAGGCTCAACTCTCAACGGATTAGCTTAGAATTTGAGTCTTGACCAGAATATGAATCCTATTTTCACAACTTGAGTATTATTTAACTTTTATAAACCTTAATCCTTTATCTGTGAGATGAAGATATTAATTGTGCCTGGTTGTGATAATAACTGAAAAGACATTAAATGAAAGTATTCAGAATACTGTCTAACAGATAATAATAGCTCCCCAAAATTTAACATTCATGATTAACAGTTTAAGCAGAACTGGAAACAGATTGGACCTAAAGAGTGTTCTTGAGAGGTTGAGTCCTATCCTGTTTAAGGAATACACCAAATAGGGGCTCCTGGGTGGCTCAGTCATTAAGCGTCTGCCTTCAGCTCAGGTCATGATCCCAGGGTTCTGGGATTAAGCTCTGGCTCTGGGCTCAGCAGGGAGCCTGCTTCTCCTTCTCCAACTCCCCCTGCTTGTGTTCCCTCTCTCACTGTGTCTCTGTCAATCAAATAAATAAAAATCTTTAAAAAAAAGAATAACCAAAATGGAAGTAACAATAATATCAGGTTTTGCTAAATCTTGAGACATCTAAATCCTTTGAAGATTTATATGAAGACTAGAATTCTCATGGTCCAGAAACCTAATATATATAGGCAAAAATTAATGACCTATTATTTGTGAGGTTTAACATATTTAGAATTTTGATAAATGTGTGCAATTATCTGCTGGTATAGTCAAATGATTTTAAATAACAATGTACAAATCTGAGCATGGACTTTCATTGTGAAGTGTGATAAGGTAATAATATTTGCCCTTTTAAAGAGAATAATTTCCTAGAATCATAGAAAAGTGTATCAATCCATCAGAAACTGCTGTGAATCTCTTAGTACACTCATAGCTCCACCTTGCAGCTCCTAAAGAAAGTGTTTTAATGAGACACATAAAATTGCTCTAACGTCAAGAGGCACAGGTGTTCACTATAAGCAGTGTTTCTTTCTAAACAATCATTTTAAGAGGTATTTTTTGAGTGAGTTCATTCTTGCTTCATTCTGCAGTCACTTGAAGACCATCACCCTACTTTCTGGCAAGGATTGAAATATGTGAAGGGCCCTTGAGCCTCATGAATTATCATAGTGAATCAACAGTTCTCTTTTTTTTTTTTCCCCTTTGGCCCAGGTGTTTTCATAATTGTGAACCATGGGGGAAGGCCTATTGTGTTCAATTGCCTTCATAGTCTCCTTTCTACTGAAATAGAGCCAAGATTTTATACATAGTTGTCAATAACACTTTAAAAATTATCAAAGGTTGACTTGGTTTCTATTTACAGGACATAAAGGTAAGCCTTGAATTTGCAATTTGTTGCTGTCTAACTCATTGAAGAGAACACTCCCAGTGATCAAATTCCCTAACTGTATATGTAAAATATATGATAATAATAGGCAAACACTTAATTTTGCAAAAAAGTGTATGTTTATTATAGTTATCCATATACCATGAAGAGCATAAAAGTACAAAGAGCTGAATGCTTTTCAAACTCCTTTCATAAATTTCGTGTAAAACTCAATGTGCTGTGAATTAGGCCAGTATGCTAATTTAAAGAAGAAATCAATACAATAAAATGATTTGCTTAAGGTTAGTTAGCTATTAAGTGCAAGGCAGAAACTCAAACCTGGATCCCTTAAGTTCAAGGCCACTACCCTTTCCACTATCACATAAATCCTGGCCACATATTGATGGCGGGCACTTTTATTTTTGTTGATACATCAGTATTCTGTCTGTGCAGGTTACTTGCTGGTATTGGTGTTCCTTAAAACACAAACATGGTTTAGAATACCAAACAAGGGCATATGGGTGGCTCAATTGGTTAAGCGTCCAACTCTTGATTTCAGCTCAGATCATTATCCCAGGTTTGTGAGATCAAGCTCAGAGTCAGAGCTCCACACTGGGTGTGGAACCTGCTTAAGATTCTGTCTCTCCTTGTTCACTCTCTCTCCCCATCTCAGAAAAAAGAAAGAGAGAAAGAAAGAAAGAAAGAAAGAAAGAAAGAAAGAAAGAAAGAAAGTTAAACAGAATGGGATGATAAAAACCAATGCCAATGGAAAGGATATTATTACAATTATTTGATACAGATTTATCTCATTTTATATTAGAAACATGGTTCTAGGGAGCTGTAAATGAATTATACTTTTGTATACTAGATTCTGCTTTAAATGCTTCTAGAGATCATAAAGCCATTTTCTGGGGAATTTTTAAAAAATGTTTTTGTAAAGCAAATATTTTCCCACAATTTAAATTAAGTAATATAAAATATGTCTTTCCAAGTATTTATCAAGTGTAATTGCCTAGAGCTCAGATTTTTGGGGTTTATCTCCAAATAAATCTAATAATTAAACCTGGCACCTTGAATCCTAATGGGCAGATCAGAACTTCCTGTAAGAGGTCTGACAGAAGTTCAAACTGATGTTTTTTCCTGATAGTTTTAGAGAAACCATCACTGCACAGGAGGACTTACCTAACTTTGGTCATCCTTCAGGGCTTAAACACAGAAGACAATTTCCTATGTATACCTAGAAAATTTAACATGCTACTGTACATTTTCTTGAAGCATTCTCTTTTCCTCCTTGGTCACACTTAATCATAGATACAATAATGACCTGCTCCTGTGATTTTATTGTTTTACTACTATTAATTTTTACTAATAAGCTCCATAAGAGTAGCCTCTAACTACATTACTATGATAGCCCTAGGATTTAGCATAATGCCTGAAACAGTTTAGGAGGAAAATAAATATTTGTCCAATAAATAATAAAGGCTTAAAAATGTACAGTAATATATTGTACTACTAGAGAAATAGGTCTATGATTACATCTGTATCTTCAGAAAAATATGTCCCTGCATTGTTAGAAAGACTATCTCTGGGTTTTGTAAGATTATGGGTAATTAGATTTTGTCCTTTATTCTAACTGTATTGGCAAATATTGTTATGATTAAAATGTTATGATTAATATAAATATTTAAGAGGAAATGTTATAAAGATAAATTTCTAAATTATGAAAGTATTTAAATAATAAGAGATAAAAAAGGATTCAATCAATAATGGGTGGAAGAGTTTGTTGGCTAAAGGAAAAATTTAAGTTGATGTTATAATAGAAAAATAAGTTGCCCTGTTAAAATAATTTTAGAAATAGGAAATTGAATGTAGAAAACAGCTGAAGTCTCAACTGAAAGACTTCTGGCTATCAGAGGACACTAACATCATAAACCAATTGATAAAAAATATCCAAGGAATACTTTGAATGATTGGCCATATTAGAAATGAAAGCATTCATATGTTAATAAATAGCATAAAATTAACTGAAGGTAAATTCCATAATATTTTTTTATATTTAAAGAACTGTTATAAAAAAACAATGAAGACAAATTCCTGCATAGACAAATAAGCAAAAAGCTCTTAGTTGCCAGAGGAACCCTTTGAAAAAGAGGAGGCAAGTGGCTACTTAGCATATTAAAATGTTGATTTTCACTAGGAGTTAAATTTAAATTAAAATATCAGTAAGATATCATTTTTAATATCATCAAGCTAGCAAAGACTTTCAAAATAAACTTAATGTTGGCAAGGTTTTAGTGAGACAGGAACTGCTGCTTCTATCACACATTGGATCAACTTCTCTGGAAAACAATGCAGTATATGTAAGGAGATGTAACTCAGTAATTTTCCTTGTAACAATTGATCCAAAAGAAATAATAAGAGATCTAGAGACAAGGGTGTGTATGCAAAGGGTATCACTGGAGGTTTATCCATAACAGTGAACAAGTGGATGATTTAAATGTTCAAAAGCAGAGTAATACTTAAGCAATTTATTGGGCATCTAGATGATCAGTTATTACACAGGTAAATCATTTTCTAAATAAAAAGACATAAAAAGTCCATATTATGATAAAATTGAAAAAGAAATTCAAAAACTAGTTACATAGATTAGTCCATATTATATTAAAACATAGATGTTAGAAATATAATTGAAAAATACATAGAAAGGTTTATGCTTTATTGTGCTTGGTTGGGGTTCTGTCTAACGGTACTGAGGCAAGAATAACCTCTGGAACTTACTGAACTCTTATAGACACTCACTATACTAATCACATTGTGTGGGTTATCTTCTCTAATTCTCTAACAATCCCATTTAGCAAGTACTATTATTTTCTCCATTTTATACATGAGGCTAACAGACATTAAGTGACTCATCCAAAGTTACACAGCTAGTAAGGCATGAAAGAGAAGTTCAGAATATGAATATATATATATCATATATATATATATATATATATAATATATATATATATTTTTTTACCATACAGGTATAACTTTAATCATTATGTCAGTTTGTTTATGACAAATATTTTAAAACAAGTATTAAGTAAATTATATTGGAAAAATATGGCTATCATTATGAAAAAAGCATATCCAATTGAAATCTGATCTCATGTTTTTAATATATTCTAAATATATTATATATTTGAACATTTAAAAAAACAATATGAAAAAATTAAACTGTACCTCTGTTTTATATAATACATAAAAGTCAACTCAAAATGGATTACCAACTTGAACATAAGAACTGAAACCATAAAACTAGAAGAAAACATAGGGGCAAAATCCTTGACAGCGGTTTTAGCAATGATTTTTTTGTTTTGGATTTGACACCAAAAGCAAAGGAAACAGAGCAAAAATAAATAAATAAATGAGGCTACATCAAACTAAAAAGCTTCTGTGTGGCAAAGTAAAGCATCAGCAAAATGAAAAGGCCACCTACTAATGGGAGAAAAATTTTGCAAATCATATACCTATATAGAAACAGCACATAGAAAAATGATTAGTTAAAGGTGGGGGGAAATAGAGAGAGGGTAGTAAAAGACTACAAACTTTCAGCTGTAAGATGAATAAAGTCTGAGGATCTAACATAAGTTATAGTTAACAACACTGTATCATATGATTGAAATTTACTGAGAATAAAATGTCAATGTTCTCTTCTTACACACACAAAAAGATAAATATGTGAGGTAATGAATGTGGTATTTAACTAGATGGGGATAATCCTATATATATATTATATACATATATTATATATATATATATAATCACATTGTATACTTTAAACATCTTAGAGTTTTGTTAATTATATCTCAAAGTTGAAAGTGTTTAAAATCAATTAGCTAACAGAATAGATAGAATTTTGTACTTATCCTAATGGTATTAAGAAAATGACCTTTTGGGACGCCTGAGTGGCTCAGTGGGTTAAGCCTCTGCCTTCGGCTCAGCTCATGATCTCAGGGTCCTGGGATCGAGTCCCGCATCGGGCTCTCTGCTCAGCAGGGAGCCTGCTTCTCCCCTCTCTCTGCCTGCCTCTCTGTCTACTTGTGATCTCTGTCCGTCACATAAATAAATAAATAAATAAATAAATAAATCTTAAAAAACAAAGAAAATGACATTTTATGTTTCAAAGCTAAAAAAGAAATTGTCATTGACTGAATGAGGAAACAACTATATCCCTGATTATATATATATAAATTAAATAAAATAAACATAAAATAAGAAAAGATAATGGAATACACTCTTATCATAAGTACAACAAACATATGTTTGGTTTCTAAAATACGTTAGGATTCTATTTGGATTCAAAGTGTAAACTTTAATGGATAAAGAGTCAAAGAATTATTAATTCATTTAATCATTTAACAAACACTTGTCACCTTCTATATGCTAGGCACTGTAAATAGACAAAGAGTTATGAACACTAGACAAGTACCTTTAAAAGTCTAGATCACTAATAAATTAGCAAAATGATGAAGAACACAGGAGGTATTATATCACCCTGTTAACCAAGAAATTCTCTTTAATTGGCAGAAGCCTAACATCTGCAGGGTTGTTGGGAGTGAGTAAATTTCTACATGAGAGGTAGTTCTGCAAATTGGAGCAATATTTTGCATGAACAGGTTGACAACTCATGATACTGATAACAAAAAACCATAATATTCTTTTACTGAGTAAGACCATTTTTAAAGAATCTCTCTATAGGAATAAAGCAAGAAAGGAGAAGAGCCTACATGTGCAAAAATGCTTATATGTATAACTGAAAACTGCATTACATGTATAACTTAAAATTGAAAAAAAGTGTCCAATGACCAACAGTGAGAAAATTGCTAGGCAGATAGTGTTATGTTAAATTAGAGGAATGTCACAGTGTCATTCGAATGGCAAATACAAGAACTATATAGAAATTGAGAATGAATGAAATATTTGAAAAAAAACGTGGAAGGTCTGTATGTTTGCAGCTGTAAAAATTAAGCCATGTGATAGTAATAATAGGTACATTATATACTATAAAGTTTGGATATAGAGATAGAAACTTGGATTTTTCATATTTTTTTCCTGATATGATTGATCTAGAGGCAATGTAACACAGTAGAAGCTGACATAATAAATGAGTACAAATGCAAGTTTAGAATCAAACAGAATTTTATTCAAATGCAAAATGCCACTACTTTGGATTTTTTCTAGGAAGAATCCTCTCCTCTTTCTCATTAATGTTAAGAGATTGTTGGGCACTTTCATCATTGCAATGAACAGTGGATTCACAAATGTATGGGAATGCAATAATTATTCTAAACTTGAAGCCAAAATCTGTTTGATGACTTAGGTAGCAAGGCCATTTAACCACATAGTCACATTTCATTCTGTATAATGACAAAGATCGTAATGAATGATCTGTAACATGAACTATAGTAGTAGGATTAATTATGAGTGAAAATGTTTACATCAAGAATAAGAGAGAAAGGAAACGGGGAAAGTAAACTATGTCTCCTTTAGACATAAAGGAATGAATAAAACTTAGAATTAAATAAAACTTAGCTTCTTAGAATTTAGTCATTTCCACTCTCAACCCACTAAATGAAAAGAGCTCCTTGGAGAATATTTTGAATAATCAAATAGTAAAATCTCTTTAAATATATTGCCCAGTTTCTGTATAGTTCTTGCTTAAGTTTTTTTTTGTTTTTTTGTTTGTTTTTTTTACCTTATTGCCTCAAACTAACTCTTTCCGGCTCTTCTCATACTCACTCACACAAGTAGAACTAGGAAGTACATGAAGTGAACCTCTTTTGACTTCAAAACCCACTATTACGGTTCTATGCTAGTTTGTTTCCTTACATGATAATTAGCTCCATGAGTCCAGAAAGATGCTTACCGACCTTTAGTATCTCTAGAACCTGGCTCAGAGGCTCACACAGAGTGCACTCGGTAAAGGTTTAGAGAACCGTCTGAGACTTCTGGAAGTCACAAGGAATTTACTTGGTTCTCGTTATCCAAGAAATGCTTATTTCATTCCTCAGAGGAAGCAAAACTTGTCTTGCACTTGTCCAGCATGAACATAGACTATTCAGAGCCATATCAACAGACACTTATTAAAGATGTTTGCATCTCTCAGAAGGCAATAGTCTTAAAGAAGAGGCTGCCCAAGAAAAGCAGATAGAAATGTTTCGATAAAAGAAGCAATAATAAAGTACTTACTATGAGCAACACCTAGTCCTCATCTTGACTAGTTCATTTAGACTTACACAGGTCTGTCCATTTCCTTACTCCACAGTTCTACTTGTTCTCCTCAAATGAATTCAAAGGAAGTATACAAAATAGTGGTCCACCTTTTATGTAATCCATAATACTGAAAATAGCAAAGTAAAACATTATTGTAATAACATACGTAATATACATATTTCAAGCCTAAACTGAAATTCCGCTTGTTAGTTTCACCATTTTCAGTGATTTTCTTAATCAGTTATAGTGAAATCAACAATTTACTTCCATTCTTTCTTCTGAGTCTGATTTTATTTTTTTTCCTCTATGACACTAATACAAATACTGAACATCTGATCAAGACTACATTTATTAATCTTATTTCCAAGTGGCTTTGACAATTGTTTTACTGCAAGCAATAAAAATAATTTTAAAAATATTTCCAGAAGAGTTCTCCTGATAAAGGTATATGGAAAGATCTCTTTTGGATTCTAATACAATAATATCAGTATTTTTTTTTCTCTGTCTTTAGGCATAATATCTTTTGTCATAAAGCTTGGTACCTCTCACAAAATAAATCCCATGAGGTTCTTTTTTTTTTTTTTTTTAGAAGACTGTTCTCTCATGAATAATAAGAACTTTACTTCCTAGTTACTATAGTTCACGTAGATTGAGCTTGGCTAATGATATTATATATATATTATTTTTCCATATTTTGGATAGGTTACCTTTGCCTATGAAGAACCACTTGTCATTTAACAATCCAGACTTTTCATGAGTCATTAAAAAAAAAGAAACAGCATTGAATATTATCAGCAAATATCTTTGTGTTAACTTCTAGTAAAAATGGGTGAGTGACATAAAATGCTTAGTAATTTAAGTAAAATTAATTTGATTTTAACTTTAAAAATATAAATTTGAGGTAACTTTGTTGGTCATTAGACCACAGACAACATCATGAGTTTTGAACAGAAATCATAGGCCATAATGTAGATGAATAATATTATCTGACAGGTTGATGCTGCACAAAAATGTACACATAATGCATTTGCCACAAATTCTGGGATTACTTATCATACATTTCTAAGTTCTAAAAATTTGAGAAAAATATTGTAGAAAGGAAGATGAGATTTACAGACCCAACCCCAAATGAACACCTATGTCTTTTCTAGTAATAGGAAAATGTGCCCTGCTCCTTCATACCATTACCTTTGAACATAGAGTATCCTTTTCTACACATGTTTTATGTCTTTTTCAGTTGACTCCAACTGATTCTTGATATTTCACTTTAGGTGTTAGCATTATTTAGTTTACCCTATGTCTAGTAGCATTTTGCTGATTTATTATAATAGGTTTTATTCTGTATTAGGATTGCTTCTCAACTATTTTATCCATTAGGGCTAAAGCTGCTAAATACAAGTTGTCTTCTCCTTACAGTCCCAATTTAGGCATGTCTAGCACATGGGAAAGTACCTGGCCCATATACATCATGCTAGGGCTGCCATCACAAAGTGCCACAAATTGGGTGTCTTAAACAACAAAAATGGATGATCTTACAGTTATGGAAGCAGGAAGTCTGAGATCAAGGAGTCGGCAGTTTGGTTCCTTCTAAGGACTGTGAGGGATCTTTCCCAAGTCTATCTAAATGGCTTATGAATGGCCAAGTTCATTTTCATGTGGTGTTCTTCTTGTATCTTTATATCATTTTTCTCTCTGGAGCCAAATATCTTTGTTAAGACATCAATCATGTTGGATGAGGATCAACCCTAATGATCACACTTCAGCTTGAATACTTTCTGGAAAGACTCTTTTTCCAAATAAGGTCACATTCTGAGGTCCTGGGAATTAAGGTTTCAACATAGGAAATTTGGTGAGATACAATTAAACCAAAACCACCACAATAGATATTTGACAAATCAGTGAGTGCATGGAAGAGCACTTATAGAACTTACCAAAACTGGGGCAGCTGGGTGGCTCAGTTGGTTAAGTGTCTGCCTTTGGCTCAGGTCATGATCTCAGGTCCTGAGATCGAGCCCCACATCAGGCTCCTTGCTGAGTGGGGATTCTGCTTCTCCCCTGCCTGCCATTCCCTCTGTTTGTGCTTGCTCTTTCTCTTTCTCTCTCTCTCTCTCTGTCAAATAAATAAGTAATAAAAAAAAGAACTTACCAAATTTGTTTTAATAATCCAATGTGTATATTTTCCCCAAAGACTGTGCACTCTTTTAGAGCAAAATTCATATCCCATTCATGCTTGAATCTGTAGTGCTTAGCACAAACACCAACAATTGGTGCTCAAAATGCTTTGTTAAATGAGTGATAAATACAAATCATGAAAAAGTATTTTCTGTAAAAATACCTCTGAAAGAATGTTTTATATGGGTCTTCTTGGTTAATGCTCTGTTCAGTTATTTTTGCTGATCACTGCATATTGTACAATCCTTAGAGTTTTAATGCCTTAAGCAATTTGAAAAAAAAAACACTCTATGTCATTCAAAAGCTCGAAGTCTAAATATTTCCATGACTTAAATATCTTGGTTGCCTTATTAGAAATCAGCTCTCATCTATGATTCTGTATCTTATTTCAATGCTGTGTATTGTTTCCTGATTACTCAAAACACAGTCCTAAAAATAAAATATAAACTGGCTTTCAGTGGAACCTGACACAGAGAGAGAAAAGTGTCATCAGACATAAATAGAAAGAATATGAAAAATGGAGAGCCTGAGTGGGGAGATGAGGGAGAAAGAACTTAGGTGACAGTATTGTCTGATTCGTTATGACCACCTCAATTATCGTCAGGTTGAGGAAGGTGAGTGGAATGTTAATTAGTTTCACAGTTTCTCTAATTTAGGATATATAATCAGCATGAGTAGTAATAAAACAAGTAGAGACAAAGCTGTTCTCTGAAGAAACTTATGAGTAATCTAATAAGACAAACATGGACTAATTGTACTTACTGGAAAGAAGACAGCCAGAGTGGGGAATAACCAGAGTTACACAAGGAATGGGAAGGGCTATGCCCCCGTTTTTAATCTAATCTAACAAATTACTCTCATAATGTATTCACAGAGAATTTTTCTAGACATTTTTTAGTTATATGAGTTGGACAAATTTTACTATTGAGTTATTTTCTGAGTAAAGATAGGTAGAAAAGAACATAAATGTTATAAAGCAGAATCCAAAATAACAAGACTTTGGTGAAGTTTTGTGAAGAGATTTAAATTTAAAAAGTCTTTTATATTTACCAAGTAGTTAACTATTTCTACCATTCTTGATTCTTTTGTGTAGATCCAGATCGATACATGGTTTAACTTTAACTGTGCTTGGGTGATATGTGTGTGTGTGTGTGCGTGCGTGCACACACACACACATGCACACACGCTCATGCACACATACAAGCATGCTTAGCATTTCCACGTATTTCTTTTCAATTCGTCACTTTAATTTGAAGTAATTTTAGATATATAGAAAAATCGCAAAAATAGAGTTTCAGTAAAACTTTCACCTTGGTTTCCCTTATGTTAACCTATTCCATAACAAACAGTTCCAAAACAGTTATCAGGGCTAAGACTTTGCATTGGTTACAGTAACTAAAGTACAGATTTTATTTGAAACTTATGAGTTTTTCCTTTAATGTCATTTTTCTGTTTCAGGATCTAATCACAATCCTAAATTCCATTACTTGTCATGTCTCCTTAATGTCCTCCACTCTATGACAGTCTCTCAGTCTTTCCTTATTTGTGACCTTGATATTTTTGAATAGTAGTGATCTAATATTTTGAAGAAAGTTTCAGTTTGGGTTTGTCTGATGTTTTCTCCTGAAGTTATGCATTATTGGGAAGTACAACACAGAGATATGTCTTTCTCTGTGCATCATATCAGGGGATAGATGATGTATCTATTTATTACTGGTGATGTTCACCTTGATCACTGATTAAGGTGGCATCTGCTGGCTTTTTCCATTGTAAAATAACTGTTTTCCCCTTTGTAGTAAATATTGGGGGAGAGGTGCTTTGAAACTACGCAAATGTCATGTTTTTGCCTATATTCTTACCCACTAAGTGCCATATGGCAGTGATTTTTTTTCTTATTCTTCCATGTTTCAATTGGAATTCTGTCTCTTCTCTCTCATTTATTTTTTTATTTATTTGTTTAGTCATTTATATTAGCATAGACTCCTGGGTCTTTATTTGGAAGCTCTAATCCAATAGTACTGTTATTTATTTGCTCAGCTTGTTCTGGCTTTGGCCACTGGGAACAATTTTGGTTGGCTCTTAGGCGCTGAAGACTTCCTTTAATATGTCTTGTAGTGTAAGTCTACAAATGATAAATTTTCTTAGCTTTTGTATATATGAGAAAGTCTTACTTATGAGGCTGCTTTTATGATTTCCGGTTCTTAGTAACTTGGCTATGGTATGCTTTTGTATAGTTTTCTACATATTTTCTTGTGCTTTGGGTTGCTTGAACCTCTGGAATCTGTGGGTATATAATTTCCATCAAATTCAGAAATTTACCCATATTTCCTTTATTATTTTTATCCCCTTCCTTCTTCTCTTCCAGAGACCCTAATTATGCATATATTAGGATGTGTGAAAATTGTTTAACAGCTAACTGATGTTTCATTAGTTTTTAAAAATTTCTGTCTTTAGATAATTTTTAGTGCTATATCTTTTTGTTCACTAACCTCTCCTTTTGTAATGTCTAATCTGTTCAATCACAGTAAATTTCTCATCTCAGTCAGACATTTTCATTTGTATTTCCTGAAGTTTATAAAATTTATACATATATATTTATAACTTATATATATATGCATATATAAAATTTATATATATATATAAAATTTCTATGTTTCAGTCTTTCATCTGGCTTCTTGAACAAATGAAATACAGTCATAATAAATACCTTAATGTCCTTTTTACTAATCCTATCATCTGTGTCATTTTTGTATATAATTTGATTGATTTTTCTTATAATTATGGGTGGTATCTTATGCTTCTTTGCATAACTGGTAATTTTTAATTGATGCCAAATACTGTAAATTTTAAATTTTGGGGTGCTAAGTATTTTTGTATTCCTATAAATACCCTTGAACTTCTTTTCTGAGATATAGTTCAGTTACTTGGAAATAATTTGATTTTCTTTGCTCCTGCTTTTTGCTGTTTTGGGGAGAACCAGAAGAACATTTAGTTAGAGCTAATTTTGCCCAACCACTGAGATAAAACCTTCTGAATACTAACCCAAAGCCCCATAAATTATGTGATTTTTCCACTATGGCTTGTATGAACAAACACTATTATCAGTCATATGAAATCACTGGGAAATGTTTCCTTTAATTTCTTCAAGTACTTCTTTCTTACCCAAGAATCCTCACGTAAATGCACTAATCAGTCCTCAAATGAAAACTCAAAGGGTGTCCTCTGCTTATCTCCAGAGCTCTTGCTCTGTTGTGCTGTCTCTTTCCTGTTGCTCTACTCTTTCAGTTCAACCCTTTTTGGTCTCTTGGGACGCTAGTTCAACATAGGAAAACTGGCTGTAGGCCTCCAAATGGGATCTTCTTTCTCTGTGCCATTATTTGGAAACTCTCTCTAGGAAGTAATTTAGGGCAGTTGTAGGGCTTTCCTTATACGTCTTCTGTCTTTCAGAGATCACTATCCTTTCTTACCTTATGTCCAATGTCTTAAAATCCACAGTTTTCTATATTTTAATTTGTTTCTTAGTGGTTTTAGGTAGGACAGTAAATCAGATCTTTGTAGCATTATCTTGGCCAGATTCAGTAATTATGTCATACTTAAGTAATATTTTCGTGAAAAAAGTTAAAAAATAAATCTGGATAATAAAATATGGGCTATGTAGGGGAAAAAACAAAAAACCTCCTCCTTGCTGTGAGGCTTTTATATGTCAAATTAATGTATGTTAATGCTGATGTCAGCATATCCTAACATGTAAGTTCTTTCAGTGACCCTGCCCTCAAAATAAATTTGAATTTTCTATCATAATTTCTCTTCTTTCCTATTCCCTTTCTAACACTGGAAGAATTTGGTCTTTGTCAGACTTGTTCCCAGAACTTCTGTAATGTAAAATTAGAATAAGCAGATATTCAACAAATATTTATTGTGTGTCTGTTCTGTGCTAGGCACTCTTTTGGGCATGTGAGACACACCAAGTGAACACAAAAGAAAATATTCCTGCCCTTATGGAGTTTTTATTCAACAATGAGAAACCAACATTAATTATTGAACATAGATAATAAGTAAACTGTAGGGGTGCCTGACTGGCTCAGTTGTTAGAGTGTGAGACTCTTGATCTCAGGATTGTGAGTTTGAGCTCCACATGGGTGTAGAGATTACTTAAAAAGAAAACCTTAAGAAAATAAGTAAATTGTATATTATGGTGTAAATAAATGTGCATATCAGAGAAATAATAAACAAATGCAGAAAACCACACCAACATCCTTAATAAAGAGTTGGGGAAGCGGGGAGGGAATAGTCTGGGGTAGTTGGGAATTTATTATGAGGGAGGCTATTCAGCCATTGAGGGATATAGCAATTTGTGGAGAAGAGAAAAGAGCCTGAAGAAGAGTTATTGAACATTTGAAAAGCAATAGAATACACATTTTTATGACATGCACATGGAACATTTTCCAGAATAGATATTATGATGGATCACACACAAGTCTGAACAAGTTTAAGAAGGTTGAAATCACCATGCACCTTTTTCAGCCACAACAATATGAAACTAGAAAGTAATTACAAGAATACTGAAAAATTCACAGACATGTGATGACTAAGCAACATATTACTGAACAACCAATGGGTCAACAATAAATCAAAAGTGAAATAAAAAATACCTTGAAACCAATGAAAATGGAAATATAACATACCAAAACTTATAGCATGAAGCAAACATAGTTCTAAGTGGGAAGTTCATAATGATAAATGCCTAATTCAGGAAACAAGAAAAATCCCAAACAAACAACCTAGAAAAGGAAGAAACTAGAAAAAGAATAAATGAAGTCAAAGTTAGTAGAAGGAGAGAAATAATAAAAGGCAGAGCTAGAAATGAATGGAATAGAGACTAGAAAGACAATAGAAAAGATCAATGAACCCAACAACTGGTTCTTTGAAAAGATAAACAAGTTGACAAACCTTTAGCTAGACTTACCAAAGGGGGGGAAAAAGGTTGAAAAAGCCAAATAAATAAAATAAAATAAGAAAGAGATGCCACAACTGATACCATAGGAAAAAAAAATCATAAAAGACTATTATAAAAATGTATACAGCAACAAATTGGACAACATAGAAGAAATAGGTAAATTCCTAGAAGCATGAAATCTTCCAGGACTGAAACATGAAGAAATAGAAAAACTGAATAGACCAATTATTGGGAAAAGATAAATCAGCATTTAAAAAACTCCCTATACACTAACATCCGGGACCAGACAGCTTCACAGGTGATTTCTACCAAATATTCAAAGAATTAATATAAATCCTTCTCAAAATCTTCCAAAAAAATAGAAGAAGAATAATACTTACACACTTATTTTATGAGGCCAGAATTACCCTGATATCAAAATCAGATGAGGACGCTACAAGAAAGGAAAATTATGAGCCAATATCCCTGATGTATATAGATGCAAACCCCCTCAAAAAATTAGCCAACTGAATTCAACAGCTCATGAAAAGGATCATATAATATGATCAACTGGGATTTATTACAGGGATGCAAGGATGATTCAACGTCTACAAAGCAATCGATATGAAACATCACATTAACAAAAATGAAAGATAAAAATCATATGATGATCTCAATAGATGCAGAAAAAAACATTTGACAAAATCCAACATCAGTTTGTGATAAAAACTCTTTAAAGCGGTTGCCAGGGGGATGGGGGTAGGGAGAGGGGTGTTGGGTTATGGACATTGGGAAGGGTATGTGCTATGGTGAGTGCTGTGAAGTGTGTAAGCCTGATGATTCACAGACCTGTATCCCTGGGGCTAATAATACATTATATGTTAATTTTTTTAAAAAGTAATAAAAAAAACTCTTAAAAATGCATATAAAGGGAATGTACATGCATTATAAAGGCCATATATGACAAGACCACAGCTAACACCAGACTCAACTGAAAACTTTCCCTCTAGGATCAAGAATAAGACAAGGATGCCTACCCTCACCGCTTTTATTCAACATAATATTGGAAGTTCTAGCCAGAGCAGTTAGTCAAAAAAATGAAATAACAAGGCATTGGATTGTATAGGAAGAAGTGAAATTGTCACTGTTTCTACTGTTTTCAGATGGCATGATACTATATATAGAAATCCCTGATGACTCCACCAAAAAACTTCTAGAACTAATAAATGAATTTGGTAAAGTTTCAGGATATAAAATCATCTATATGATAAAAGGCAAATATCCAAAATATGTAAGGAACTTGTACATCTTGATAACATAAAAACAAATAATCTGATTTTTAAAAATGGGCAAAAGGTCCGAATAGACATTTTTCCAAAGAAAAAATATAGATAGCCAACAAATGTGAAAAGATGCTGAACATCTTTAATCATCAGGGAAATGCAAATCAAAATCACGATAAGATTATAACCTCACACCTATTAGAATGACTATCTGTGAAAAGACAAGAAATAACAAGCATGGGTGAGGATGTGGAAAAAAGGGAACCCTTATGCACTGTTGTTGGGAAAGTTAACTGGTGTAGATGCCATGGAAAACACAAAAAATTATAAATAGAACTACCATATGAGCCAGCAATCCACTTCTGGGTATTAAAGAGAGAGAGAGAGAGAAAAGAAGAAAACACTAAGTTGAAAAGATATATGCACCCCTATGTTCATTGCAGCATTATTTATACTAAGATATAGAAACAACCTAAGTGCCCATTGACCAAGTAAAGAAATTATAATATATAAACACACATATATAATGTATATGCAAATTTCCTTTTGCAACAACAGGGATGGATCTTGAGGGCATTATGTTAAGTGAAATAAGTAAGACAAGAAAGACAAATACTGCATGATATCACTTAATGTAGAATCTAAAAAAAAAGAAAACAAGTACAGGAACAAGCTCATCAATATAGAGAACAGATTGGTGGTTGCTGAAAGTAGTTGGTGAGGGTGGTTAAGGGAGTTAAAGTTTTAGAGCTCCATTTATAAAATAAATATGTCATGGGGAATGTAATACACAGTGTGGTGACTATAACAAAAATGCTGTATCACAAATTGCAAGTTGCTAAGATTAAATATTAAAAGTTCTTAACACAAGAAGATTATTCTATAACTATGTATTGTGGTAGTTATTAGCTACCCTTATTATCGTGATTGTTTTGCAATATATACATATACTGAATCACTATGTTGTACACCTGAAACTAAAATAATGTGTGCCAATTATGCCTCAATTTAAAAAAGGAGTTGCTGGATATATTGAACTGGATTGTCTTAAATTTCTTTGAAAGATTAAAATAGAGATTGCAGTTATTTTATGACCCATCAAATGCTAGAATAGTCTTTCTTGAAAGTTATCCCACGTTGATTCCAGAAAAGTGAAGGGCCTTAGTTTACATGCAAGCTACATGTACACTGACAAGTTGTTTTACACTTAAGGAGTATATTTTATTTTTGTTTTATAAATGAGGGAACTAAAGCTTGAGCATTTTAAGATCTTGTTGAACTAATAAGTGATAGTCGGAACTGGAATCCAACTTGACCTGTTTCAAAAGTCAATGCTTTTGCTTTTATGCAACACTATTCTTAACCTTATTTGTGAGGTGCATTATAATGGAGGGTGTACAAATGTGTTTTCATGATCTCTGGTCTAAGTATGTCTCAGGACTCTCTAGACCACTTCTAGATGCCATAATGATCCCTTAGCCTCTCCAAAATATTTTTTGGTTTGCAGCTTAGAAGTTTTAGGTTAAGTGATTCTTTTCACAGAAATAATATGAAATAAAGTGAGGGTCAGCTAATTATAGCTAATGAGTTAAATCTAGTCTGCTACATACTTTTTTTTAAAAGATTTTATTTATTTATTTATTTGACAGAGATTACAAGTAGGCAAGAGAGGCAGGCAGGAAGAGAGGAGGAAGCAGGCTCTCCGCAGAGCAGAGAGCCTGACGTGGGGCTAGAGCCCAGGACCCTGTGATCATGACCTGAACCGAAAGCAAAGACTTTAACCCACTGAGCCACCCAGGTGCCTCTCTGCTACATACTTTTGTAAATAAAGTTTTACTGGAACATAACTGTGCCTATTTGTTTTCTTATTTTCTATGGCTGTTTTCAGTAGATGGGCCCATGTGACAGAGACTTTATAGCCTGTAGGCCTAAAATATATACTGTCTCTTTACAGAAAAAAATAGGCTAACCCCTGAATAGAGGATTTTACTTTTATTAGGTCTTAATGGTTTTCAAATGCAGATCTTTGGGTCTATGCTGATTCTCCAGTCTGGCAGATTAATTTGGTAATTTCCTTACCACTGCATCTTAAGGAATAAGAATTCTTAGCAGTTCATCCCCAGTGGTAGCCCACCAGCAGGGAATACCCTCTAGCTTTCTTCTTAGAGGAGAGGAGTGCTGCTAGACCAAATGGCCATTACTGCCCAATGTCTTCTCCTTACTGAAAGAAGTTTGAAGAGGCAGTCAGAGGCCTCAGGAGTCATTGTCACTGTTCTTTTCTCAGTTTCTAATATATTCCATATTGAACAAACTAATTTTAAGTATAACAATTCCATGTTCATCAGAATGTTTGAAATGAGATTTTCAATAATGGCTAAGATAAAAACAAATAATAGTATCATTAAGCCCTTTCTGTTGCCCAGTTGAATATAGACCTCCTCTGAATAAATAACACATTCTTGTAAATAAAGCATTTGTATGTAGAGTAAAACAAAATTTTATATAGCAATCTTCAGCATTTTGGAAAAGAATATAGATCGACTTTATAAGATGTTGATATGTTATTACAAGATTGAGAAATATCCATTTTGGCAAAAGAGATCATGCCCTTTAATTTTAATTTTTTAATCTTTCATTATGAATAAATGTTAGACTTATACACAAGGGACAGAACTTTTGTATCTCATACAGAGTTCTTGTATTCCATCACTCAGGGAGCTTTTCCTAACGTGAAGAATTTACACAGCCATTGTGCAACGATCAAAGCCAGGAATTATCATCTGCATAATGCTATTAACTACAGAACTCACTTCAATTTCACTAATTTGTCTAGTGAAAATCTCTACTGAGAATCCTTTTTTTTTTGTTATAGGATTCCATATTGCATTTAATCTCCTCTAAAATGTGCAGTTCCTCAAGCTTTCTATGTCTTTCATGATCTTGACACTTCTGAGGAGCATTGTTTAGTTATTTTGACATAGATGTATTTGTTTTCTTTTGTTAGTGGCAAAAGGAAATGATGGAAACCTAATGTTCCCCCCACTAGGAAAAGAACACACAGATCTTCGAGGAGCCCCAAAAGCAAATGACTAAGATATAAGTCCACTGGCAATCAATGTCTGGAGACTTTTCTCCTAGAGGAGAGCAAAAGGGGAAGAGACTGGAAAGCTGGTGTTCTTTCTAAAAGCTACTTTGGTGCATTCTCCAGTATATTTAGATGGCAAATCAGAAACCTACTTATTTTCTCAGTACTGATCTGAATAAAAAATGGACAATATTCTCGTAAGATTGAAATATAATAATCTGATCAGAGAACAGTTCTGTCATTTGTAAAGAAGTTTGAGAATGCATATGAAGATAATCATATTTGCATGTTCAGGAAATGACCATCTTATTAGATTCATTACTCCCAAATAAGTGGTAAAGTTATTTAAACCACTATCCTTTTAAGAAGACTGAGATTTTAAAATTAGCAATGATGAAGTATAGAGAGGTTTCCTCAAAGCATTGTAATCATACTACTATTGAGATGTGAAATGATTTCTTATTATTAAAAAATAAATAGTAACCATAGAATTTTAAAAACAATAGATTATCATTAGAGAAAGAGTGTTTCATAGAAAACAGACTATTAGGAAAATATTTTCAGGGAACTTTCCCCATTCATTTAGTACAGTAAATTATTATCCCTTTGTTCACTGTCTATTAAAAAAAGTCAAAACAACAAGATTTTTTCTAGCTTAATATAAAATAAGTTGTTGGGGCGCCTGGGTGGCTCAGTGGGTTAAGCCTCTGCCTTTGGCCCAGGTCATGATCTCAGGGTCCTGGGATCAAGCCTTGCATTGGGCTCTCTGCTCAGTGGGGAGCCTGCTTCCCCCTCTCTGCCTACTTGTCATCTCTCTCTCCCTCAAATAAATAAATAAATAAATAAATAAATAAATAAAATAAGTTGTTGCCCGAGGAAGCTTGTTTGTCTGGTAACAAACAACTTTGCATTTTGTGTAATTAATCTTAACTTGTCAGGTGGTCAAACTCATTAATCATCCACCTTCCTACTGATGAGCTGGACTTGTAGATGAAGAGAAAAAGAACAGGGTGATGTCATACCTGCCTTGTTAATTTGCATTCCAGGTTGTCTGGGAAAGGATGCAAAGGAAAGAGAGCATAAAAGAAGAGTTTCTTGAAACATTTTTTATGCTATCCCGTCTTCCTCAATATTGGTCACAGACACTAAACACATTAAAAAAAAATCCGTTCCCCTCAGCAACTGACAAATATGGAACTTACTCTGTTTAGGTGGAGGCTATAGTGAATCAGCAAATGCAGAATTTAAATGGGTATGATGAGATCTAGAAAGGAGGGACAAAGTATGCTAAAAGGAGTACACACTGGAGTGTGAAAACTAAAAATTTCACTTCAGGAGGTAAAATAGAAGGGAATAGGTATGCAGCCAGAGGATGAAGAGAAAGATAGTTCTGCACTGAGCTTCTGAATGTGTTTGATATTTAGCTTCAAAGTCAAAATGTCCAATGCCCTATTAACATACTTTGAATGAAATACGATAAAATATTGTGTTAGTATGTCTTAGTGAAAATAGCAAAACTGAATAAACTTAGAAGGTAAAATAAAAATTTTCCTGAAAATTCACCTAAATGAAAAAGATGAAGATTTTTTAAAAAGTAAAATATATTTCTAAAACTATGCTAAAATCTAGGTTTTTTTGTGTTTTTTTAATTTTTTTTTTAAATTTTTATTTTTTTATAAACAATTTTTTATCCCCAGGGGTACATGTCTGTGAATCACCAGGTTTACACACTTCACAGCACTAACCATAGCACATACCCTCCCCAAAGTCCATTACCCCACCCACCTTTCCCGACCCCCTCCCCCCAGCAACCCTCAGTTTGTTTTGTGAGATTAAGAGTCACTTATGGTTTGTCTCCCTCCCAATCCCATCTTGTTTCTTTTCTTCTTTTTCTGCCCCCCTAGTCCCCCATGTTGCCTCTCCACTTCCTCATATCAGGGAGATCATATGATAACAACGTGGATGGAACTAGAGGGTATCATGCTTAGTGAAATAAGTCAATCAGAGAAAATCTAGGTTTTTTATGAATGATTCAGAAGCCAGGGATTTTCTTTAAAGCAGACCTTTAGGAAATACTTTTTTTTTTTTTTTTTGAGAGAAAGAGAGGGGGTGGGTTGTGGAGCAGAGTGAGAGAATCTTAAGCAGGCTCCAGTTCAGAGCCAGCGCAGGGCTCGATCTCAACCCTGAGATCATGACCTGAGCTGAAATCAGTAGTCAGATGCTTAACTGACTGAGCCACCCAGGGAGCCCCAATAAACATTTTTTTTCTTTTTTTCTTTTATTTCTTGGCTCTTTTTAAATTTTAAATTTTGGTTGTAGTTAATATACAGTGCTGTATTAGTTTCAGGTATACAGTATTGTAATTCAACAATTTTGTATGTTACTCTGTGCTCATCAAGCTGCATGTATTCTCAATATCCATTGCCTGTTTCAGCCATACCCCCACCTGCCTCCCTTCTGGTAACCATCAGTTTGTTCTCTATAGTTCAGAGTCTGTTTCTTGGTTTCTCTCTCTCTTGTTTCTCCCTTTATTTGCTTGTTTTGTTTCTTAAATTCCATAAATGAATAAAATCCTATGGTATTTGTCCTTCTCTAATTGGATTATTTTCCTTAGCATTTTACTCATGTTGTTGCAAATGGCAAGATTTCATTCTATTTTGTGGCTGAATAATATTTCATTGTGTGCCTATATAATACCACATCTTCTTTATTCATTCATCTATTGATGGACATTTAAACTGCTTCCATAATTTGGTTATTATAAATCATGCTGTAAACATAGGGTGCATATATCCTTTCAAATTAGTTGTTTTTGTATTCT